>JACSYO010002163.1:332500-387500 GCA_016806645.1 Ophiodon elongatus
AGGGTTTTCGCACCTGAGAGTAACACAACTTTGTCAGATCACAGAGGAGGTGATGGGACAGCACATTGGGAGGGTTTCAAATACGGTATATTATTGCTGCTTTTACGTACTGTATACGTTAATTCTCTGTAGGGGAGTACGATGTTTGGTTTCTCTTTTTCTTCCTTTCTTTCTCTCTTATCTTTGAAACAGTGACACACTTGAGGGAATAACACACACACACACACACACACACACACACACACACACACACACACACACACACACACGCGGGCCGTTGCATGGTTGCGGTGTTTTGTTCAACAGAGCTGTGCAAAGAGTTATATAAGCACTTAACGTATACGTAGATGCAGTTACATAACCTTGTGGTCGCCAAAGACACTGCACCCCCCCTCTGACACACACACACACACGAACAATGATGAATTAGTTGCCGGTGGCTTCACATTCTTTGGAGCCGCATATCTTTCAAGTACATGTGTTTTTTTTGTTGTTGTGAGGAGCAGCGAGTCTCAAACCCACAGGGAGTGTCCAACACAAGAAATTAATGGCTCAGAAAATATTCTGCAGGCGCTTGTTTTTACTCTCTGACACTTGCTGACTGACGATGAGTCAGCACTTCATCGAGACACTTTCTCTGCTCTCATCTGTGGAGCTGCAGGTCAACTGCGTTCATACTTTGTCGTCACGTTTTTCCGACGCATTGTCACCATTGTTTTTGCTTCAAATTCCTTTTTGCGTCTTCTCCTCATCACTTGCAGCCGACTATTTGGGTTTGACTCTGTCGCCTAGCAACAATTGGCTCTCCCACTCCCATTTTCCACTTTTTGACGATATCCCCTCTGTTGGACTCATGCACACGGGAGTGATTCTTAATGAGGTGTGCAGAATTTAAAGCAACATTTAATGTAGTTAAGTTACTCTGACCTGATGAATTACTGTTGTAAGTCTGATAAAGCCACGGACTGGAGCTCAAATGTAGAGATGACAGAAATTGAAGTCACAAAGCTTACCTTAGTTAGCAGCCAAGAAAAACCTCAAACTCAACAAGCAGACCATTTCTGGTCTGCTTGTTGAGCACAAAATGTCCTTAACGTGACAAATAAAGTGCTACTACCATTAGAATAGAAAACACTCTTCTGTCGTACATTTCGTGGTGGGGAGAACGTGTCTCGACATCAATAGAAACTTCTCAAACCCACTCCTGGAGTTTACTACACTTCTTCAACAATCGGCGATTAAAGCGTTATGTAATGTGTGTGACTCGCCTTTTACCTGAGCGAGCGAGCGTGTGTGTGTGTGTGTGTGTGTGTGTGTGTGTGTGTGTGTGTGTGTGTGTGTGTGTGTGTGTGTGTTTCTCTTATCATTTTTGTGTGTATGTCCGGGTGCTTGGATGTAAGGGTGTGTGTTTGTGTGCAAAGAGCATCGCAGCCTCCCCACAAAAGAATTGATGCCGTGTTAACATTTAGACAAAAACACAAGCGCCATCTTTTAAATATTCACAATATTTTTGTCATGTATTCAATATTGTTTAAATGTTGTGTTGTTGCCTTTAGCTTACACATTGAACCTAAGCTTCTTGTACATCTCACTATAAAGTAAGGAACCTATGTCTCTACATACGTACTGTGTGTGCGTGTGTGTGTGTGTGTGTGTGTGTGTGTGTCACAATCTAAGTTTCACTTTCTTGGGTCCTCAGTGGCAAGTATGGAATGATTCATTAGTTATGTAACGTATTTTGTTTGTGTGTGAGTGCGTTTGTTGTATAAGCGGCCCCCACTCTCTGCTCATATAGCGCTAAGAGCCCCCCCCCCTCCTACTTCCCCCCCAAGGTGTGCTTCTGCAAGTCTGCGTGTGTGAATCAAGACGTCCATCAGCATCCATGTGATTGTGCGGCTTCCAGACTGCTCTGTGAAAAACAAAGTCCCCGCTGCTCGATTATTAATAGAGCCGTTTCCGTCCAGAACTCAGATCCTTCACCATCCCGACGTCTCCCCTACTTCTTCAAAGTTGGGTTTTTATATTGTGTGCATCCGGAAAGCTGGCACATTAATATAGTCGTGACAGGGTGAGAGGTTATAGGCGTATAGATGATTGACCTGGCGGTTATTAAAACTTCTTCTTCTGCGCGATTTCTCTTTTAGATGGAGTTCTTTTGAAAGTGTTTTATTTTTTTATTTACCATTGTCAGTAAACCATTAATGTCAATAACTCAACGAACCAGATACATGAACACAAGCCAAACAACACAATATCAGCCTGAAGCTGATATTCATTCTCCTTATCCAGCTGCTCTCAGAGCCGACCGGAGGTCCTTATCTTTTCTGAAACAGATAAACGTCTCTGGTAAAACCATTAAAGTGGTTGTTAAATGTTTGGACTCTTCTAATGGCCCGTTCCACTACATCCGACCCACTCCCATAAATCCCAAATCCCGTACAGAATTATTATTAGTCACTAAAAGGAAGCGGGTTTGCTTCTCTTCCACTCTAATATCATCTATTATATCTCTCTCTCGCCTCTTGACCCGAGCAGGGGAAACAGTCTCGCTTCCCAGAATCTACGTCTGTGTGCGCTTGTTTGTGTGCGTCACCGCCATGTTTTTTTGGGGGTTTTTTGCGTGTGTGTGTGTGTCCACCCCCTCTCACTCTGAAGTGCATCTCTTTGAATGATGACCTAGCCTTCATCTCTCGCCTTTCTCTTCTTTCCATTCCTGTCTGCCCTCTGAGTGTCTCTTTAGAGTGCTGTGTGTGTGTGTGTGTGTGTGTGTGTGTGTGTGTGTGTGTGTGTGTGTGTGTGTGTGTGTGTGTGTGTGTGTGTGTGTGTGTGTGTGTGTGTGTGTGTGGGCTCTGTGCATTTCAGGAATCGTTATATAACTGTTCTGTATGGTTGAGTTTCAGGGAGGGCCCCAACAGGGACGTGTACAACAAATCTGGGACATCTTCATGCGAAATAACAGCTCTAACTGATATTAAAACCATTCAACTTTTGTCAAAAAAATAAGTGGAGGTGAGCACGAGCAATCAGCTGTAAACAGTGGAAAGACATCACAGTCGGGCACACACTGTACGATTGACCTCATGGTCTGTTTTTGATTATTACTTATCATTTGGAACTAAAGCTTTTAAAAAAAATAAATAAAAAAAGCAGGATTCTGGACCCAGTCTGGGGAAAAAAAAGACTGTAAAATCTACCTGAACCTGATGTGCATAATACATTTAAACAAAAAAGACATTTGACTGATGTGCGTAGCTATGATTTGGCCATGGAGAAGGACTTGCTGAGTGAAACCCATGAAGACCTCTAATGTAGCGTGTCCGTCGCGAGGTGTATTTGACGTACCTACCAAAATGAGCTGTTCTGAGACACGAGGGCTCTAAAAGTATTCTAGTACCTTTTGTGATTGAATAACTCTTTTTACTTTTTTTTTCCCTCTCTTCTCGGGCGATAACTAACTTGATATCAAGTTAGTTATCGCCCGAGAAATGCCACTCTAAGACACACACACACACACACACACACACACACACACACACACACACTCTCTCTCTCTAACTACTGAGACAGGCTGGCGTCATTAGCAGCCAGATCGAGAAGTTTGTTATCACGTAAATGGACTGAAGGGGTGTTTTTATGTAAGTTGTTTTTCAACGTGCAGCGAGCTCATCACCAGCGTCCATGCTTCATTATGTTAAGTGTGTGTGTGTGTGTGTGTGTGTGTGTGTGTGTGTGTGTGTGTGTGTGTGTGTGTGTGTGTGTGTGTGTGTGTGTGTGTGTGTGTGTGTGCACTCTGGAATGTGTTTTTCTTTTTTTTTATGTGCGAGTCAGTGTTTGTGTCCTGTCTTGTGTTTCATAAGCCGTCCATATTTATGATCCAGCTCTTACATAAGTCTCAGATCTGGTTCAGTGTGTCTCTGCCAGAACAACTGAGAGAGAGCGAGAGAAGAGGAGAAGAAGAAAGGTGAAATGAAAATACAGGCAGAAGAAGAAAGAGGGAGAACTAGATATGAAAATAAGTTTCAGAAGAGAAAAAAAACCAAGACAACAGACCAGAGTTAAAGGTGCTAAATGTGTGATTTCTAAATGTTTTTATTGAAGTGTGCTTTGGTTCAGGATGAGCGAAATCTTCTTCATTGTTCATGGTGTTTTGCAAATGTAGTTTAGTTAAAATGTCAATTTGAATACATTTGAAAACATAAATCCTCTCAGGCTCCAGCTGGCAGCAGCGTCTCCAGTGAGTCAAACCAGTTTGGTGGAAGTTTTCATTCCAAACAAAGTAAACTTGATCTGATTGGAAAAAATGCCAGCAGCTCGAGGAAAAACCCCAAAAAGGTTCTGATAGGCGAGCTGTAACGATTTGTGTATAGAACGGCATTTAACCATTTATTCTTTCATCTTAGATAACTGGCTACAATAGTGGACTTTTGAAAGTGGGAAAGGCTGAGTTTGTTCCTTAATATTGAAATATATATATTTTTTTTAAATAATGGCAGCCAGAGGTCATTTAGTTTTGTCTCCCTAGAAACAAGGATTGTGGATTCGTTCATCAAAAATAGAAGAATTATCTTAATATTTGGTCCATCTTTTGAAGTGCCCATCCACACCCATCTGACCCCTTCTGGCCCCTTCTCACCGTGGGAAGCAGCCTATCGGAGAATCAATTCTTGAATCGAGGTTTTATTTTTGTATGTTGACATTGTTTTCCATTTGTCTCAGGGCAGCTTTATTATTTGCAGAAGACTGCAAGTAATATCTTTCGAATGTGCACTTGCATAACAGAGTTGCATCTTCTCTTCTTCGGTTTGCAAAGCACATTCAGCCCAGAGAAGCCATACAGTGTAATTGTAAAAGTCGGAGTTCGTAAATCGATTCAGAATCGTGGGCGATAACAATCTAATCTCAAAACATGCATCATGTCCTTTCACAATATGTCCTTTTTTTTTAATTACACGTCAATAACCTTCACTTATTCTCTTCCTGTCCTCCTCACGCAGACCAGGCCCACAGCGCCCCCTTCAGCTCCGAGAATGAGGCTCAGGGAGGCGACTCAGCCGCGTGGCAGTGTACCCCTCCCCCATCTACCTCACCTTCAGGGGAAACGGCGGCCCATCCTCCTCCCTCCCAGCCCGCTTCCAGGTCCCGCTCCAGGCCGGCCAGCCAAAGCCCCGCCCCTCCCTCCGCCCTGACGGGAACCAAGAAGAGGAGCTCCAAACCGGCACACATGAGACGCAACATCAGGTACTGAAGTCGACGCCCTGGCTTCAACTCCAACGGTCGTCTCAGTCGAAAGATTTTCAAACGGACGCCCACTTGTTTGCTCTGAAGGGATCCTTAAGAAACTGTAACTTAAACTGCAACCCTGTCATTCATTGTTAAAGCTTTAGATGAAGAGTCAACCTGCTATATTAAGAAACTGATTGCTATACTTGGGAGGGATCGTTGATCCATGACATTACAGCACAGGTTACTATTGAAGTAATGAATCATCTGAAGAGCTTTGTTCATGAAGTAAAATATGGGATATATATATATATATATATATATATATATATATATATATTATAATAAGCTATTATAACAAATAAGCCATTATTTGTTATAAGCCATTTTTAAACTAGATTTTAGAAAATTACTCAATGCTTGGCGAGCAGTAAGCACTCAACTTTGAGATGAAAGGTATTATTACGACACAATCACCTGTCTCTGTTTCTGCTGAGGTGCAGAGTGTACAAAGACTCACTCAACTGATTTGACTTTTTCAAAACGTTCATTGTTGGCTAGATAATGGGATTCATCATCTCTCTCCTGCGTCTCTTTATGCCTTCTTCCTCTCCCTCCTCGTTCTCCTCTGATTTCACTCTCATTTTGAGGAACCAAAGCACAAAACTTCTGCTGGAATCTGTCTGATTATACGTGTGCGTATTCTCAGTCTGCAGCTTCATTCCTCCGGCTGTCAGTGACCACAACTGTAACTCAACCTCAAATATGCCTTTGCTTTTACATAACAGCGTCTTTACAGTAAAATCAAACATATGTCAGAGATGCAGACCCTGACGTTTGTGTATGCGAGTGTTAAATAGTGGAGTCATTTCTGTTAGTTACAAGATGCTTGTCTTTCATAACAGACACTGATAAGCTACTTTTTTTTTTATCAGAATGACTAAATCTAATATATTACTTCCCCAGAATTTCAGCAATGAATCATTAGTCTAATATCCCTGTCTCTCTTTCAAATAATGGAATTATGCAGCTAAAAATTTGCAAATTTCTGAATTTACTGACTCACCAAATCAATCCAGATTGATAAATAGCGCTACAGAGGGAAATATGTAATTTTTATATTGGGGTTAACTGTCCCTTTTTAAAGCTGGACTCAAACTCAAAAACTAGCTAACGGACTCAAAACCCTGACAAAGTCCCTGTGGCTAACTTGTTAGCGAACACTTTCACACATGCAGCAGTCACTTGACAACATTAGCGTTCATTTTGAGTCGTGTTTCTGTCACCAGAAAATGTATGTCCACTGGTTTATTTCCACCAACTCCTGAGAATACAAACATCAGGCTCTTAAGCGGCTAAATGCTTTGCTACATTAACCGGCCAGTTTCTAACTTTGTCTGAATGACGTTTGCTGGGCAGGCGGCGTTGGATGGGTTTATCAGAGCTTTTTTGCTGAAAAAAAATAAAATATATATATATGTGTGTGTGTGTGTGTGTGTGTGTGTGTGTGTGTGTGTGTGTGTGTGTGTGTGTGTGTGTGTGTGTGTGTGTGTGTGTGTGTACAATGAAAACCATGGTTTCTTTATACAGTTAACAAATACAATGACGGTGGTTAGTTTGTAAAAACACAAAACCGTATACAAACAAAGTTTTTTCCCCCTTTGTGTCTGTGTAGGAAGTTACTGAGGGAGCATCAGTTAGAGTCGGTGACCAAAGCCGCCCAGCAGGACGAGTTAGAGAGAAGGCAACGTCTGGAGCAGCAGAGCAAACAGGACTTCCCCGTACCACTGCGGCCTGAATACACAACTGGTAAGAGCATTTACCCCACAAAAATGCCTACATGAATATTAACAGCATCCACTGGTCCATCAAATCCTCTGACATGTACATCCACATAGTTTCCAGATGCCCTGCCTGCATATAACGTAAGAACTAACTCTTGTCTTCCTTCCCTTTCTTCTCTTCCCTTCCCGTCCCTCATTGCTTCCCAACCTTCTTTCCTTTTTTTTGTACCCTCTTGATCTGCTGCATCGTCGCTGTCCTTCTCTCCAGGTGATGTGTCAAAGCACGTGTCGTCATCGGCGGCCTCAACGGCGTCGCAGCAAGAAGCGAAGTCGGTCCGAAAGGGAGTGATCTGCCTGGACTCCAGCAGCGCGGGCATCAAGGAGGACGACCGCAAGACTAACGTGCCCACCTCCACCACCACAGAGCGCTCACACAAAACAGGTGAGCCATACAACCACGGTTTTTAGAGTGAATGTGCCAATTACAATTTGATATGCTGCCCAGTTCGACCACAGGCCGTAAAGCCCATCCACTGGTGCAACTTGAGGTCCTATACCTCGCTCGTGGGCTCGTCTGGCCGTCACCCAGGAAGTGATCCATCAAAAGGAAATGTCACTTGAATTCACATTCCTGGTAGTTTGTCGGGGTCGGGTGGAAACCTCACATCTCTAAAGCATTCGTCTCTCGGAGATTAAGCAAAGCAGCCTTAATAGCCTCATGACAGCCATGCGTTTACTAAATTACACACTCGGTTTCAAATTGCTTTCTGAGCCCAGGGGCCTGGAAAGAAGGCACATTAAAAGACTGCGTCAGCTTCAATTTCCAGGAGAAATAACAGAGGATCGAAAAACAAGCCAAATCTGAATGAGGTTTTTACTCAAAGGGCCACAACACAGCAGATATCTGGGCCAGTAATAATCTGAAATCTTAGGGATGATTTGTAGGAATGACTGTTGGGGATGTAAATTGTCACAAAGACAATTTAGTGTCAGAAAAACGCTGGATGTATCAGAGTGAGGGACTTAAGTAAAAACAATATGGAGGAAGTTTCATTTCATTTCAAACAAAAACTTGGCATTTATGCAGATCTCTTTGAATTTTTGTCTCCCCGTTCAAATTTAAAAAATGAAGGTCAAAAATCCCCACAGCTCCTGTTCGGTGCTTGTGGAGTTTTCGTAGATTAGCAGCCATGTGTATCAGAATATTTAAAACCTCCTCAGGGTACATCATGTACCGTTCCCTTATTGCCCACACACACACACACACACACACACACACACACACACACACACACACACACACACACACACACACACACACACACACACACACACACACACACACACATATTTGTTTGGACCAATAAAGACAGATATGTCGATTTGGGAGCTGAAAAAGACCAAAGCAAAGGAGAGAAGAAAAAAAAACGAATGGAGGGAGGAGAGAGATGAAGGGAGAGAGTGTCTGCGGGGCAGAGCGGGTCTTTGGAGCAATAAAGCTGGCTAATCCTGGTTATGAGACGGAACACACACACACACACACACACACACACACACTCGGTGTCACAGTGACATTTCCAGTTGGGGTTGCATAATGTCTCCCCCTCCACTCTAATCCTACTTGTGTAACCAGCCATTCACTGCAGTTATATAAGCTCTCTATCTCCCTCTCTCTCTCTCTCTCACGCTCTCACACACACTCACACACACATACACCTCTCCCTCTCCCCGTCGTTCCCTCGCAGGCCGCCAGCTTGTGTAACTTTCACCACTTGATACAGTTGACTTTTAACATCATGACGGAGCCACCGTTCACCACATCACTTGAGATGAATGTATCAAGGCCAATAAAAATAAGTTGTTTTTATGGGAAAAGCTGCAGCCTTTCTGCCGTAAAACTGCCCTAGTTGTTAAGTGTTCTCTTTGGATCAGTGTGGGAAAAAAGCCCCTCCTGAAAAGTCTATAAGACCTCTAATGGAATTTCTTCTAAAATGTCTCCTTTCTTTCCTTTTAGTTAGTGTGAGAGGATTTACTTCAATGCATCTGTGAGCGCCAGGTCAACTCCTTTTTTTAAATTTTTTTTTTAAATCAAGTGGTCAGTCAGAGATCAAATTGGGTTTTCTGAACATTGAGGTGGAAAAAACAGTTTGCGAGACCTGCAGTGTAACCTTCGGAGACCTCCTCTCCTCCCTCCGTGCAGATGTGATCGATCTGAGCTCGGGCGAGGACGACGCCATCGACCACGTCGGCAGCAAATTCACCGCCGAGGAAGAAGAGAGCGAGCCGAGCGGCGCGCACGCCAATGACGCCCTTAACCGACCGGACCCCCAGGGCAGGGTGCTGGTCAACCTGAACCATCCGGATGCGGAGGAGGACCTTTTCCTGTTGCCTCAGCTGGCGCGAGCAGTCAAAGCTCACCAGGTTGTAAAATCAAGAAGTGAGTTTTTTTTTCATTGATGTGTCCAAATCTGCCTTGGATGTGACTTTTTCTAGTCATACTGTGAACATTTGCTGACCTTTTTATTCTGATTTCTTGACCTTTTTAAGTCACAGACAGCCTGCTGAGTGTGATCTTTTCATTCAGTTTTAATGAGATATCGCTTGCGCTTTTTCACCACGACCTTCTGTCTCTCTTCCTCCTAGTTCTAATTATCTTAATTTCTTTTCCTCCTTCTTTCTTCACCGCCTCGCTCGCTGTTCTTATTGCCACGGCTCCGACTTTTGTCTCTTTGTCCCCCTCTTGCTTCTCTTCTTTTCCCTCCCTTTCTTCATTAATTCTCCATCTCCTTCCGTCCCGTCTCCTCCTCAGATCGGTGGAATTCGTTTCCTGTACGACAACATGGTGGAGTCGGTGGAGCGGTTCGGCAGCAGCAGCGGATTCGGCTGCATCCTCGCTCACAGCATGGGCCTGGGCAAGACGCTGCAGGTCATCTCCTTCATCGACGTCCTGTTGAGACACACCCAGGCTCACACCGTTCTCGCCATCGTACCTGTAAGCACCTGTGGACCTGATGTTGGAATGCAAGGAAATCGGATCGATAAGTGCTCCGATTTAGACACTCAGTATGATCAGTGAATGAGACTATCGATTAGGCAATATGAATGAACAGAAGAACAAGAGCTGGGGCACAAAATGCTTGCCATCAGATTTATGGTAATACATGTGTGAATTAATATTTCAGACATGTGACTGAAATAATACAAGAAGCGTTCAAATTATATTCATCGTTGATTTAATTTATCGATTATTTATTAATATCTTTGTAGCCGATGTAAATAGAAAAAAAATGTCTATCACTATTGTTTATCAGTTGCTTAAAAAAAAATAACTTTGTGATAAAATTGTGACATAAAACCGCGTCTGATTTTTAGCATTCGTGAAGTCGTGACACATATTTGGTGTTTTTACCTCTAAAAAGAGAGATCCAAGTCAGAACAGTAAAATGTCTTTTCCAATCACTGGATCATTTCAGCACTAGATTAGACATGAACACAATCAATATGGAGGCTGGAAGACGTGAGGATTGAAGACTGACTCTGATTATTTATCCATTACTTTCCTCCCAGGTGAACACGCTGCAGAACTGGCTGTCAGAGTTCAACATGTGGGTCCCGCCCCCGGAGGCGTTGCCTCCAGACACCGACCCGGGACTGGTGACTCCTCGTGCCTTTAAGGTTCACATCCTCAACGACGAACACAAGTGAGTAACAGGAGCAAGACTTTTTTTTTTTTTGCTTTTCTTGAGTATTGATTTCTTAAAAAAAAAAAAAAAAAAACACGAAGTAAGAATAAAATACTTTTTATAGGATTTTTAAATCCTGTATCTCCCTCAGACCCTTGCAGCAGGGCCACAGGTTCATTTTAAAAGGCTGGATGCTATAACATTCATGCAAAACAGGGAAGAGCCTTTCTGTATCTCTAAAAAAAGACAATGCTGACCTTCTGATCTGACCTGCCTCTGCACTTTATCCCCATCTGGCTCGTCCTCTCTTCCAACTCTCCGTCATCCTCTCTTTGACAGCTGCCACTGCTGGAAAGATTGTGTGTGTGTGTGTGTGTGTGTGTGTGTGTGTGTGTGTGTGTGTGTGTGTGTGTGTGTGTGTGTGTGTGTGTGTGTGTGTCCTCTTGTCTAACCTCATTCTCCCACTGTCTAAGCAATACTCAATGAATTGGCAATGAATTACAATTAGATTGATTACAACACTTAATCCTTCTCTTTTTTATACAAGATAATCTGTTTTTTATTCCCTTCCGTCTCTCATACGCTTTGCAAACAATGACGTAGCTTTTCTTACGTTACCCAGGAACACAGCGACCAGGGCCAAGGTGGTGGAGGACTGGGCTCAGGACGGAGGGGTGCTGCTGATGGGCTACGAGATGTACCGCCTCCTGTCTATGAAGAAGAGCTTTGTGGCCGGGAGGAAGAAGAAGAGCAAGAAAACAGGGCCTGTCGTCATCGACCTGGATGAAGAGGACAGGCAGCAGGAACTGCTCAAAGGTGGGGAAGGTGGAGAGGAGAGGGAGGGACAAAGAGACGTGGAAATATGGGCAGGACATGTAATAGATGCTAGTTTTTAAAGCACCAGTGTAGAATGTCACTGAAGATATTTTTTGCCTGTTCTCCTCCTCCAGGTATCGAGAGAGCTTTGGCCCGGCCCGGTCCAGACGTGGTGATATGTGACGAAGGCCATCGCATCAAGAACTGCCACGCCAGCACGTCGCAGGCTCTGAAGAGCATCCAAACCAGGCGCCGCGTGGTCCTGACCGGCTATCCGCTCCAGAACAACCTGATCGAGTACTGGTGCATGGTCGACTTTGTCCGACCCGACTTCCTAGGTACGGTATTTGTTTTTACCAATCGCTCGCTCAAGTAAGCATGAAGATGTTTGTCCTCGAAAGACTGTTGGTCCTTCATTTTCTTGCTCTTCTGACTTCAGTTTTCACATCCCATATGTATCCCATATGTATCCCATATGTATCCCATATGTATTTCAGGTACAAGGCAGGAGTTCAGTAACATGTTTGAGCGTCCCATTCTGAACGGGCAGTGCGTGGACAGCACGGCTCAGGACGTCCAGCTGATGAGGTACAGGAGCCATGTGCTGCACAGCCTGCTGGAGGGCTTCGTACAGAGGTGAGACAGCTGCCTTCATAAACCCACAGCTACTGCCCAGAAAACCAAACTTCACCTCCCTCAAATATTTAACAGAGAACACAAAGGTTCTATTGACATTTTGGCTCTCTTAGACCGAAGAATTCTTCATTTTTAATAACATTTTACAAATGTTGACCGTTACTTTGCTTTGTTCCAGGCGAGGTCACGACGTCCTGAAGGACCAGCTGCCCTCTAAAGAGGAACATGTGATGCTGGTGCGTCTGTCTCCCCTGCAGAGGGCGCTCTACACCGAGTTCATGAACCGCTTCAGAGAGGCAGGAAACTCCGGCTGGCTCAGCCTCAACCCACTGAAGGCTTTCTGCGTCTGCTGCAAGGTGAGGAGGAGGGCATGTGTGTGGAAAGCTACCTGGATACAAAAAAACACATATTTAACATCTATGCCAGATGTGCCAATAGTTAAAAAACAATGTTTTACAAGCCTTTTATTTAAAATTCCACAATTAACTAGAGTCATTCTCTCTCTTGAGTTCCTGCAGTCCTTGAAATATTGTTACATAAGTCAGCATGCTTCTGCACCAAGATAAATCCCTGTGTATTTATCGTACTTTGCAAATCCAGTTATTGCTACCTTGAGTGTGTTTTCATGCCACTCATCTCCTGTCATTCTTCAGATTTGGAACCATCCAGACGTGCTGTACGAGGCCTTACAGAAGGAAAACCTGGCCAGTGACCAGGACTTGGACCTTGATGACATCACTTCCACAGGTCTCACCCGATGTCCAACTGCACCCAATCAGAAGTCCAAGCCCCTTGAGAACCCCAACCCCATTGGTGGACTAAGTCTGAACCAGCTGCAGGAGAAAGCCAATCAGGTCATCACTTACGAATGGGTACGTCGAAACAGCTGAACATCGATGCTTTCCACCTCAATCTCAGTTAGGTTGTAAGCTGAACATTATGTTCCCCCTTATTAGAAATACAAATAGAATGATGAACTATCCATTAATCCACAAAGATCCAGTTCCAAGTTCCAATCACAGTACATCATTTCTACCTATTAAAGTCTACAAAATTATAACGCTTATCTTCTCCTGACATTTACGGCGCATGGGGCCATAAATAGTTCTTAAGCCTTTTTGGCTCTTGTTGGATAGAGTTTTATTTGATGTGTGATTAAACGTTCTGCTATGAAGCTTTGGAAACTATGGGGACTTGAGTATTTTCAGTGATATCGCTAAATCAAATGTGATTTGTGCATACATATTTTGTGGCATTTTGATACAAAACTGTCTCATAGTTTTGTATCAAAATGCCACAAAATATGTTGACTTGAATATTGTGAAGTTGAGCATTTCAATAGAGTTCCCAGCTTCGGTTGTTACCCCTCTTACGGTTTGCAAACCTCACTTCTTTTTTTTTTAAGTCAGTCTTAGTTGCTTAAACAAGTCCAACATCTCTTCAGCCGATCGATGTAAAGGTGGTGTTGTGTAGTACATGTAGCATACATGTAGTACATGTATAGTACAGTAGATTCTAACAGTCCCTCTCTTCACGTGGCCAGGCGAGGGACATCCTGTATGACTACAAGCCCGGCATCCTGGAGCACTCAGCAAAAATGGTGCTGCTGTTCCATCTGATAGAGGAGAGCGTCAGGAAGGGAGACAAAATCCTCGTCTTCAGGTATCGGATCAGAAAACACCAGAGTGCTTTGTTGTTTTGCTAATAATAGCTAAACAAATTATGAAATGGGAAGCGAATCTAGTTAAATTCTACGTTGCATTACATTTACATTACTGATCCTTTCTTGCATGAGGTTTAATCCCTAATTTTGCCCTTTTGTCTGCCTCCTGCAGTCAGAGTCTGTCAACACTCACAGTGATTGAGGATTTTTTGGCTAAGAGACCAGTGCCTCCATCACCCAACACGTCCAGCAGGGACAGACCCAACCAGAACTGGGTCCGCAACATCAACTACTACAGTGAGTGATCAAAAGATTATATTGTAAAGATATTGTTCATGGTGGTAACATTATTTGGTTCAGTAATATCCAAAACCTGCTAGAAAGGCCACATGACGAGGGGACTTGGAATAGGAGGAGACAGGTTGAAGGAATGTTTAGCACAGTGAAGGTGGTCTAACTATTCTGTAAGTTTACCAGTAATGCTTTCTGTCCACAGTGCTTAAATATTGGTAGAGATTCATAAATGTGTTGGTTTTTCTAGACTTCAGTGCTTTGGTTCTGCTCCTCTCATTGACTTACAATGAGGGCTGCCATCTGCTGGCGTTTTCTGAAAACAGCCAGACTTTGGTTTATGGTTCTCCACGGGCACAGAAAGGAATCCACAGCTTTTGTAGAGTTGGTGTTTGTAGACTGGTCTTGTCAAATACGAGCTGTATCCACAATGTCCCTTTGTCAACCAATTAAAAGTCAATTGAGTTTAACTACGTCACAGTTCTCTTTATTCAGAACGTGTGTCCTCTGTGCACATTTGTGGTCTTATTTTACCTATAGATTATATATAATAGTAGGAGGAGAATCAAATCCACAGAGATACAGTTGCACTCTGTAGTGAAGCCGGTTAGTCAGGACTGTTGTGACTGGTTGGTGGTGTGGTGTCTTGTAGGACTGGATGGAAGCACAGCGGCCTCCGAGAGAGAGAGGCTTATAAACCAGTTCAACGCTCCGTCCAACACCTCAGCGTGGGTCTTCCTGCTGTCGACGAGGTAAAACACACAACACCAGCCATATTAATGGGTGATAATGGGTGTGACTTGTCAGGGCATAACCCGACCTCTGACCTCTCTGGGCCTCAGGGCTGGTTGTCTGGGCGTAAACCTGATCGGGGCGAACCGCGTGGTGGTGTTCGACGCCTCCTGGAACCCGTGCCACGACGCGCAGGCCGTGTGCCGCGTCTACCGCTACGGTCAGAGGAAGCCGTGTCATATCTACCGGCTGGTGTGCGACTTCACGCTGGAGAAGAAGATCTACGACCGCCAGATCTCTAAACAGGGCATGTCAGGTGAGTCGGAAGATGGATTGATGAGTTTATGTTGGAATTCCCCTCTTTAGGAAGAATTTAACTAATGTGCTGGTGCTTTTCGTTCCCTGTTGTTCATACCAAAGAGAGAGTGGTAGAGTCGGTGGATGTTTGTAAAATTCCTCACTGATGGGTGACAAATACAAGCATTTAACATTTCTTATTTTTATTTCAATCATTTCTTTTTGGCCGAAATAGCAGCACAATTAGGAACCAACACAGATTTCTTTTATGACAGAACCACATTTAAAACGGGTTAGAAAAGAAAATCTAAAACACGGTAACACACAATAAGCTCAATCCATTTCAATTTAATCTTGTATATACAGATACTACGTACTCCGTCTTTTCTCTCGTGAATATTCCGTCTAGTGAACATCACTGCCTTCAGCTGACATTTCTGTCAAACATCGTTCAGTAGTCAGACTCACTGAAATCCCAGCACAGGCTCTTCTGTGTGAGCACCAAGCAGACGGTAGTAGTCCTCCCCCTCCCCCCAAACAAAATAATCAGCTTTGTGTTGAAACCAGAGTTCTTCCGCCAAGAGGCTCTTGTCTGACAGAGTAAACGGTCTCAAGTGTTTGCTGGAAGCCTTGACTGGCTAGACCGACACGTTGAGGCCGCTTATGCTTCGGAGAGCTGCAGGAAATCAGCCTTGTTGGTCGACAGTTTGTCTGTTTTGTCTTTTTTCCCCCTATTTAACGTCCTGTTCCTCTCCCTCTTTCCCTGTCTTCCTCTCGCCCTCCCTCCTTTCCCTCCATAAGACCGAGTGGTGGATGACCTGAACCCTGTGCTGAACTTCACCCGGAGGGAAGTGGAGTCTCTTCTTCACTTCGTGGAGGAGGAGCCGGACCCCTCCCAGGTCCAGCTGCAGCCCCACGACAGCATGGAGAGCGTCCTCCGGAAGGCTCTGCACCTCTATCCTCACCAGATCACTAAGGTAGATGGAACAGAGGAGACACTGTCTCATACCGCCTGTTAAAAGCAGGACGTGTGTGGGTTGCCCTGCCTACAATTATTGCATTATTCATTGTTTTCTTGTAAGGCTTCAAATGTACTACAGCCAAGTGTCATTTTTAAATGGGCTGTACAAGATGATTGACAGACCTCTACCAATTCAATAAGTCTGTTATGGTTGCTTTTTGAAAAAAACCGAGCTCACAATATTTTAAGCTTTGTTAACCAGAGAATCTCTCATTTGGCACCGTCGTGTGTTTTATTGCAGCTAATTCACTGGAACCAGCTTATAGAAACTCAACGCATCACTTGTATTCACTCGGATGTTCACATTCTAAATGTATTTGACATGTGAAGGCTTCCTCGTTGTGCTCCTCCGCTTCTTTTAAAGTGGAGAAAGAATCTTGAATCTTTTTTCTCATTCTCCCTTCCAGCAACCATTCCCCCACGAGTCCCTGCTGATAGACCGCCGGGAGCTGAAGCTGACCAAAGCGGAGAAGAAAGCAGCGAAGAAAGGTTACGAAGAGGAGAAGAGGGCATCTGTTCCATACACCCGCCCTTCCTACGCTCACTACTACCCTGCCAGTGACCAGAGCCTCACGAACATCCCCGCCTTCAGTCAGAGAAACTGGTTCGTGACTCACAGCTGCAACAAACAAACAAAAAAAGATACTCGTGATTCTTTTCATTAGGAACTGCTTAGCAACATCTAAACACAAACACAAGTCATGAACTAAATAAAAAAAACTCTCCACTCAGGCGTCCACCTCCTCGTTCTGAAGAGAAGCCAGTCGCCAGTGTCCGGCCAGTCCAGTCAACTCCAGTTCCCATGATTCCCCGGCAGGCGTCTGCGGTCGCTGCTCCGAGCGACGACTCGTCGGAATCCAGCATCGGAGGCTTTCCCGTCAACTGCCTGCAAAAAGCCGGGGTGTTTGTACAGAGGATCGTCACCACTACTGGTAGGCCAACTGTACATGTACCGGATATTATTTTAGTTTTGTTTGTTCTTCATCTCTTCATTGTCATTTTTTCCAAGGATTCATGTACTCGTCATGATATTAGCTGAGGAATACTTGATGTGTCTATTGACTCTTAGTGAATGTGTCTTCTTTGGTCTCTTT
The DNA here is from genome assembly GCA_016806645.1 of Ophiodon elongatus. Classification (NCBI taxonomy): domain Eukaryota; kingdom Metazoa; phylum Chordata; class Actinopteri; order Perciformes; family Hexagrammidae; genus Ophiodon; species Ophiodon elongatus. The sequence goes on from JACSYO010002163.1 coordinate 349,738, forward strand.
CAGACATAGTGATTCCGGGCACCAACAGCTCAACAGATGTGCAGGCCAGGATCACCGCTGGAGAGAGCATCCACATCATCAGGGGCACCAAAGGTACAATAACTCTTGACTACACATTTTCGTGTTGGCCACTATAATATATCAATATGTCTATATATTTGATTATTCCAGCTTTTCTTACATGATACTTAACCGAATATCTTTGGGTTTAGGACTGTTGTTCAGACAAAACAACGAATCAATTAATTGAGAAAACTTTCTGCAGGTTAATAATGGAAATATTCATCAGTTGTTGCCCTCTATGCAATCACAATGCTGCAAAAGCATCTTCTCTGAGAACCATTAAAGCTTTCACTGTGTACTGATCGTTTCTCCCACCTTTTGTCTGTTTTAGGGACCTACATCCGGTCGTCTGATGGTCGAATCTTTGCCATCAGAGCAGCTAATAAGGCCAAGACTGCAGAGGAGAGTACTACAGCGCCACCCAAAGGTAGGACAATTACCAGAACTGACTTCCAGTTTTTGTTAGACAAGCACGGATGTAAAAAGATGTGGCACAAAACATAATTGACATTATGATATTATTTAAGCCAACCCAGCTCATTTAAAGGGTTTAATGCTGTTCCAAAAGGTAATATCTCACCCCTGGTTTCTTCTTCTCAGACTCTCAGGCCCTACCAGAGGAAGTGTCAACCAATGGCAGCAACGGTTGCCTGTCACCTGACCGGACGCAGCAGCCCCGCCCTCTTTCCCCTGACAGCCCGGAGATCATCAGCGAGTTGCAGCGCTACACGGGGGGCACGGGAGCTGACACCGCCTTAGGCTCCGGAGCTCCACCAGAGAGGGCAGCAGAGGGCAACACCAACAGCCTGCCTTCCACCAAACTGGCTCAGAGTAACGGCAGCAATGGGAGCAGTTTTGAAATTGGAAATCTGAGCCACCATGATGCCTCTGCGACTAATGTGATCCAGCCCACTGTAGCCCAAGACCTGAGAATAGGCTCCAAGCGCAAAGCCCCCACCCTGTCCCTGGATGAGTGGCCCAGCAAGCAGCCCCCTGCTGGCAAACTCTCCTCAGCCCCTCTGGCTACACAAGGCTTCCCCTTCACTGGGGGCTACGGCCTCCCTCCTCTGGGCCTCAACCCTGCCATGCTGGGTGGGTCACTGGGGCACCCGCTCTTCATGGGGGCAGGCTCGCCTTACTTCCAGCCCCCCCACACCCAGCTGAGGGACCCCAACTACATATACCCAGACCTGTTCGGCTTTGGCGGAGCCGGCACCGTCCCCACCTCCTCTTCCTCCTCCTGCTCCACGACAACCACTGCGGCTGCCGTCTCCTCCTCTTCCTCCGCCTCCTCCTCCTCCTCCTCCTCCTCCTCTTCCTCCTCTTCTGCATTGGTCAAAGCTGCCGGTTCGGTACCAGGGGCCCTGCCGCCGTTCATGCTGAGCCCCAGCATGGTGGGCATGGCTGGGATGCTCCTGCCAGGCTTCCCTCTCTCTTACAGTCAGTCTCTGGCGAGCCTGTACACGGGGTCGATGCTCGCCGGGGGGCTGCCGGGTCCAGCCGCCACCCCCGGGCCGGCTGGAGCCAGCTTCCTCTCCCAGTACCCTCCCACTGCTGCCTCCGGTTCCTCCTCATCGTCTCCTTCCTCCTTCTCCCCTTCAGCGCGGTCTGAGGGCCACCGGGGCCCGGTGCTGATGAATGGCAGGAATGTCAGCAGCGCCAGCAGCTCGGACGATGACGACGATGTAATTGAGGTGAGGGGACAGTGACGGACGGATGATGCGGCTGTTCGAGCAAGCTTGATTCAATTTAAAACTCATCAAAGTGGGACGACATCCTGTTTGCCGGGAGGCAGGCTTCGAACGGCCCGCGCCGAGGCCAGGAGGGAGATGGACGAGAAATGAAAGACAAATTGTCACCGCTGAAGTGTTTCCTCTGGTCGTCTCTATTGCCTTTGGAGAAACAGTCTGAGTGGGGATGAAGACAGACTGGACACAGAGCGACAAATCTTAATGCTGGATATTAGAAGATGAAACCCGAGGAAGAAAGAAAAAGCTCCAGAGGGAAGAAGAATATAAAAATCAGAAGACTTTGGGCTTCCAAGTTACTGGCATTGAAATACTAATCACTGGACTTAGAACTGCTGAGTTTGGGCCTGCAGGTACCACAATGGCCACTAGTTGTAGTGTTGACGTTAGAGACTGTAGTTCTGCAGCTTTGCTAAATGTGGACTCTTTGCTTTTTTCAGCTAATTAAAAAGATGACATAGGGTGAAGTTGCTTATAAAAAAAAAAAGGGGGGCGGGTCGAGGCGATAATTGAGTTAGCCGGTAGTAACATTTGTTAAATATCAGTAACTGAAATGGTATTGTTTGTCAGTTGTCGAATATTGCTACTGAATATTTCTTCAAATGGTAAAAAGAAAAAGGTAAAAAAGATCAAACAGAACTTTTAAAAAACATTTTGATTGAACTTAATAATTCACTGCCAGGACAGGGGTATTGTACGTTTTTGTTCTTCAAGAAAAGAGGGGAAAAAAAGAAGTGGGATCATCTTAAATTATAGAAGAGGCTTGTTGAGGATGAAGTTAAAGACAATTACTGAAACCTTAAATTTCTAATGAAAGAATGTATGCTTAATCAAATGCCTTTTAAACCAGGCCTTTTTTTTCAAAAGACACCTTCTATTTAGGCATCAGACGTGAGAAGATCTGATTTTTCTTTTTCTTTTCTTCGTTGCATTTTATATTTACTTTTCAAAGAAAAACCATTGCCTAAAAACAGCCAGGTGAAAACGAGAAGAAAACAAACAAACAAACAAACAAACTGTGTTCTTGTGAGGTGTCCTCCTCGTAGCGGAGAACCAACCAACAGAAAATGCCTTTTTGCCTCCATCTTTCTGAATGTTAACTGTGAGAGAGGGGAGGTAAAGAGAGACGGGCGGTCACTGCGGCTCTCTGAATCTCACCCAGTCTTACTGTAGCCTAGCGAAAAGCGATGCAAAACACTCACTCAAGCCTATATACTGTCTGTATTCGTACGACCCCGGAGGAACGCAGCTTGCAAACCCCAGTTTTTGGTTACGCTTGTGTCGTTACTGTGTCCGTGTGTCGTGTTCCTAAGGGTTACAAAAGGAATCGTTTGAAGAAATATATATATATATATATATATATATATATATTTAAACTCTTGCTCGGTTTGGTAGCTTTGGTAACAGATTCCACCTCTGCTCTGCGGTTTTTATTTCCCTCTCTCTGTCTCATCTCATTTTGTGAACAGAGTTCAGTGTGAAACCAAACGTTTTTTAGTTTTTGGGAGAGCAAGAGAGAGAGAGAGAGAGAGAGACGGTGTAGCTTTGCCAAAAGTGAGAAGTGCACAAGCGCATCGGAGACCTACATCGAAGAGGATCGCGTCTTGAGAGACCAAACAATGTAGAGCAGATTTGAACTCCACCGCAGCAACGCGCTCCCTCTACAGCGTCCTCGCAGCCACAGTCGAGAAGTCCGTATCCGTTTCTCTCCGTGTGACCTCGCAGGCAGCGCTGCACCGTAAGAGAGACTCCGGCCGGTGTACGCCGCTGTAGAGCTAGGAACGCTTCACGTGACCAAGTTCCCTTTTGGATTAGCCACAAACCACCGCTCTGCTGTTCTGATTGATGCCCTCTGATCACACGACCCGATCCACTCTGGTCTCGTGGGCGAAGTCTTCTCCTCCAGAATGGCCGCGGAAAGAGCTTTAAAAACAAAAACCACCAGCTCTTTGGTTGAAAAAGAAATTCTTAACATCGTCAAGTCAAGACTGATCATTTCCTGTTCTTTATCTTCCATGTAATTTTTAGTTTACTTATGTCAAAACACTTTTGTTCTCTTCTTTTTACAATGTTTGAATTTACCAAATTTATTTATTTATGACGGTGCATATTTATTCATTTTTTATTTTTTTGTACAATGTTTTTTTTTTTTTTGTTATTTTTCTTTTGTTGCTTTTCTTTATCTTGTTTGTAATAGTTTTATTGTCATATTACCATTGTTGTTACTGCAGATGGAAATCACTCCGGTTTCTTGTGATTTTTATTTCTATCTATTTTATTTTAATTGACGTGACTATATGTGAGTATGACCCAGCACATGTGAACTTGCATGTGGACCAACCAATAAGTGCGTTACTGTGCACATTAAAAGCCGGGGTAGCATCGGTAAGAAGGGTCGATTCATTATCATATCCCCTGTGTGATGAGTCTGATCAGCTCTTGATGAGGAGAAAACAAAAAAAAAAAAGGACATCAGGGATACATTGATATTAACGCGACGCTGAGCTGTGAGCTTAAGCAAACCTTTTCCATCCGTATGAGCTCCGATTCCTTCGTTGGAATATCCTGCCTGTTCACAAGTGTGTCCACAATTGGGACGCAAACCTTCAGTATGTAACAACATGAGCCATGTAGACGAAGCTCCTTCACATAAAGGGGTCAGAAACTGAAGCGGTCCGACCACTCGTCGTCTGAAGAGAAAGAAAAGTCAAGTGTTCTTCTGTCTTTATTTTCCGCGGTTCGTTAACCATATCACCAGAAAATGTCCGCGTGTGTCGATGGCAAACGAGCGAGTTTCCTCAGTGTTTGACGTGCTGACCGACTGCTCTTTTATTTCACAGCTTTCTACTTGAATTTACATATTTATTTATACAAATCGCTTCGGTCGCACGAGCCGAGCAAACTGTCTGAATTCCATTTTAGCCGAGGAGTAGATTAAAGCTGCTGTCTTTGAGGACTGGCTCTTGTCGAAGCCTGTTGTGGATAACGTGTATGACCTTGGATTACTTTTAGATCCTTTTTTTTTTTTTTTGTTGCTTTTTGAAGTTTGTAAATAAAAAAAAAAACATGTTCTAAATAATACGTTTCCGAATTTCTTTACAACAATAGTAGTAGCATGATATAGTGCCGACTGCCCCCTTTGACACACACACACACACACACACACACACACACACACACACACACACACACACACACACACACACACACACACACACACACACACACACACACTGCTGACAACAATGAACCACTCTTACAGTCAAACGACAAGAGTTTAATTTGCTCTCAAATACAACTCCTATGACATGTAAACAATGGCATATTTATGCAATTTTAACACTGTAATTCTACAGTATATTGTTTTTGTTTTTTTGTCTATAACTACATTGTCAATTAACAAAGGTGCAATCTGAACCAAGAGTCAGACTTCCAGTAAACGGAGAGTAGAAGGCATTTAAGAGAGAAAATGTACTCCAGAGCCCTAAAAACACCGAGTACAACTGTACTGTTTGTCCGGTGTACTATTATAGTACTTGGTGTTGTCTTGTTCTCTGACCTTTGCATTAATATTCTGACACCCATGATAAAAAAGTCACAATCTGGCATTGGCCCCAGACAGTGCTTTATTCTGTAAATAGATTTTTTTAAGTCCACACACTGAAGATATTATCAACAATAATAAGAGTTTTACACGAATACCTAATAGTACGGAAAAAAAGTAAAATACCTGACACTTTTTAAAAGCTGATCATCCATATAGGTGAAAGTGATTAATAAATGACTCGCCAACATTTTTGAAAGAACTTCCTTGTTGTCTTCTGTCTTATTCATTTGCACTCACATAGATGTCAGTACATTCGAGGTCATTCCTTTTGCAGTATATTTGATTATCTTCTCGTAATGTAGTGGTGAACTCAGTGGAATGTCACAATGAGGGTGAAATCTGGGATAGAATTGTTCTGACCAGCTTTCCACATCTTACTTTAATAAACGGTCCCTCACATGGTGGAGTTTCCGTGCGTGTGAGACCTCCATGTACACGTTTATTTTATATAGAATTTAGATCGAATTAGGCACGAAACCAACAATCATTGTGTAAATGCCAAAAATTCACCAGCCTTTATTTTGCAGGTTACTTGAATTTATGGCGGTTTTGACGGCGTCATAAACCGCCCACCAAAACAGGGTGAAACAGATCATTATGATGGACGCATGGGCCACATCCAGAGGGAGATGAGAAAAGTCTGAATGATGACAAGGAGCATCTCGTTTCATTTGATTAACGTCCTGCACACAGAGGAGGGGGAGGCTTTGCAGAAACAAATGGCCGAGTTAACGCAGCTCAAGAGCTCATTTGCATAGTTATTAAACTGCAGAACCTGACTACCTCTCTCGGTTTTGTTTGCACACCTGCGCTTTTATGGATCTCATTTCATCCGTAACTATAATGTTCCAATTTACCATCCACAATTACTGTGAATTGCAAAACGCACACCCACGATCACCTAGAACTAGGATTTTAAAACAAAATTGTGCTTCCTAATCAAATCTATAAGCCAGACGAGACTTAGCATTATCATCAGCCACAGACGGAGACAGGTTGGTCGGATCTCTACTTTTGCACATTCATTTCATAAGAGTGCATGGGTCTTCAAGTTATGAATAAAGGTGTTGTATGTGAGTGCTTAATTTTGGGAAGTGCATATAGTACCTGTACCATAAAGCACAATAAATATCATCTCTCGGGTTGTTTTCTGTTTGTATTCAGTGATGCTTGAGATCTTTATCTTTCTGTAAACTCCGAGTGAAGGTTGCTGTTTAGCCGGTGTCCTTGTCCCATGTTTCCTTGTGACAATATTTGTGTGTGATGTGCCTCTTTTGTAAATGTGATTTGAGTTCCAATTGTTCAAATGAATGTGTCTGTGTGGTTTTGTGTCTTTTTCATTACGTTGTTATCAGAGTATAGTTTGCTGAAGGAAAGAAAAAAGGAACCACCTGTTTAAATATGCAAATTACCCATTTTTGTGAACAATACTATCAGACTAGAGTAAAAGAAATGTGTGACCTAATGTCCCTTATAAATAATACACTATTTCCACAGGAGAGAGAAATACAACTACCACAGTGTAGAACAACGTCATTTATGAATTCACTAACCACCAACTAGATGTACATCATCATCAACTATATATATATAGTTGGATGATAGATATATATATATATATATATATATATATATATATATACACACATACATACATACATACATACACATATATATATATATATATATATATATATATATATATATATATATATATATATATACACACATATATATATATATATATATATATATATATATATAGAATAACTACATATAACTATATATATATATATAGTTATATATAATAACTACATATAACTATATTATATTATATTATATATCTGAAGTATAACGCACCAGGAAAATGAAATACTCAGGTGAAGTATAAACCTCAATAATACGAACAACGCCATCTACCGAACAATGTTTAACAATGTTTAACCCAGCTAAACGTACTCTGAGCGTGCTTTAACTAAAAACCCTTCTTGACGCGTCATTTGATGAAAACTCGGTTTCCCAGAATGCTCTGCTGTCGAAGCGTTACGTGCCTTGACGTTTGTTCACCGACGGTTGATGACGACGGCAGGCAGCAGGTCAGTCGCTCAGAGGTGTTCCTGGAGGAGGAGTGCCTGTTAAGATAAACAACAAAAAGAACATTTTCTCCGGCGACCTGCTCTCGAAACACAGAAGAACTCCCCGGTAACCGAATGAAGCTACGGCACCGTGAAACCCCCGTGAACCGGACGCGGAGCGGCGCCGCTTCACGGCCGTCTCTCACGTTGTTGTGAAGGCCTGTTGCTAGCTGCTGGGGACCCGCGGGCTGGTCCGGTAGACACCCGGCCGAGAGAGAGGGCAGGGGACCCGGACAGGAGCTCCGTGGGCGGCTGGGATCGGACGCTGGCTGCCTGTTGGATCGAGACGAAGACGACGTGTCTCCGGTTCCACATCTCAGTGTGACACCGGCTAACATTAGCCACCGTGTGTTTACAAGCTAACTCCGCCTCGGAAGAAGAAGTTGGCACTTGGGAAACACATTTATTCAGTTAGGATTTGCATCCTTTGGGTGCCACCACCACCACCACCACCACCCAGACCCCCCACCCTGGTGGGGATTGGCCACCTTGTTGTGCTCGTGTCGACGCGGACTGAAGGTCGCCGCGCGACAGCTGGCTCAAAGGGTCTGTTGCGTTGCCTCACCTGGAGAGAAGGAGCGGACTTTGCCGTGTTGATAACCGGAGGCGCCTCTTAACCAGTCGGTGTCCCGGATGAAGGCTCACAGAAAGTTGTGGAATTTCTCGCTGTCGGGACCCACAGGTGTCGCCTGTTCCTCTCGGCACCGCTGAACCAACATCCGCCGCACCGCGACCCGACCGATCTGCCGTCCGACCCCCGTCTCACCGGGACCGGGGCCACGATGAATCGTTACCTGCCGGTGGCGCGGCAACACTTCCTGGCCGCCCTCGCCAGCACCAGCGTGGTGGTGAAGAGCATCAGCGCCGTGGTGGTCCTCCTCTACCTGCTGTCGTGGGCGGTCGACGCCCCGTACGCCCTCGGGGTGACCCCGGGCTACCTCTTTCCGCCCAACTTCTGGGTGTGGACGCTGGCGACACACGGGGTGGTGGAGCAGCATGTCTGGGGTGTGGCGGCCAACGTGGGCACGGTCATGGCCTGTGGGCGCCTGCTGGAGCCTCTGTGGGGCGCCCTGGAGCTCCTGATCTTCTTCGCGGTGGTGAACGTGTCCGCGGGCCTCCTGGCGGGCCTCGCCTACATGCTCACCTATGTGGCCACCTTCGACCTGGACTACCTGTTCGCGGTGCGCGTCCACGGAGCGGCCGGGTTCCTGGGAGGCGTCCTGGTGGCCCTGAAGCAGACCATGGGGGACACCACGGTGCTCAGGGTGCCACAGGTGAGGCTCACGCGCGCCAGAAAGTAATGTCTGCCCGCTGCATTGGTGCTCATTGGCCCGGGTACCGGATCTGGGAGGAGTGGGGCTGCAAAGTTAGGTTGAGAATGTAAACAGCACTGGAAACATGACGCTAGTCATGGAGATGTGTACATAAACCAGCTTGTGTCAGATCCTGGCTTTCACACATCAAGGACACCCCTGGTCATATTCACTAAAATTACATAAAATGTGCTTTTCTTTGTTTTTAGTTTAAATTAACACAGAATTTCCAGAAAATGTCCTTATTCCTCGATTTACACGTGTAGCTCTACATAAATGAGGAAAATAGTTGTGTCTTTGGATCTACTGTATCCTGCATGTTTTTAGCAACAACAACAAAAAAGAAGCATTGGGAGTTTAAAGGATAGCTTTTAATAATAAGGACAATAGAGTGAAATGTGTAATTATACACAGTTAACCAACAGCATACACAACCTTATTTTTGGATGAATGCTGCTTTATTTGTGCTCTTGTGGTGAAGCCCATGATGTTTTTCCCCCCTGATGTTCAGGAGTGTTTCTTCCAGTCGCCCTTGTAGTTTGTGGTTTTTTTCATGAAAGCATCCAGTTATGTGTCTTTTAGCCCCTTACTAACACTCTGGGGGGGGGACCAACAGGACACTGCTAACTGCAGCCGTTAATACAACAAACTCATTCATATCTACTGCAGGACTTTAACGTTAAATTTTGTTCTTCTTTTTTTTCTAATGTGCCTTTTCAATGGGATGACTTCCCAGATTCTTGAATTCTAATTTTATGCTGGAGGGAGGCATAGCTGGGTTTTATTTTACTCGTTACATACAAGTAGCATTTCCTTCATTTAGTGTTTTTTGTTTTGTTTTGTCGGTGTGGTATTATCTTTAATGGTTTTGTGAGCACACTCTTCTGTTATCCATTATATGGAGCACACACATGTCAAGTATAGTGATCATGCTGTTGTACTAAAGCCATAAAAGCCAGTGGGTTAACAGCTGTTGAGTATTTGATTGGTTTGAGTTTGTGCTCTCTGGTTTATGCGTGTGATTCACTTCCAAATTTGGACTCCAGTGTGATCTGTTAATTTACATTTTGTAGAGTGTCAGTATAATTATGTAGTTTTTTTTTCTCGCTGAAGCACATATTAGCTACACTTTCCTAATGTGTCTCTTTTAAACTACCAGACGGCTTTTTGCGCTTGTTATGAAAACTGGGTTACTTCACTCTAATCCTCCTCATCTCTACTGAGCAGGTCAGGAAATGTACTCCATCAAAACTCTGGTAAATGTTGAATGTGACTCCCGCCCTCCACCCTGGCACGCAACCAGCTATTGTTTGCCGTTCCAATTCCTGAAACCAGCTGAGTGAATTGTGGGAACTGGCAGCCACGGTGGTCCGGAGACAAAATGGTAGCTGTCCCTTTGCCTGATTACTCCGGTTCACTGGAACTAAAAGCTGTCTCTCCCCCCCCCACCCTCCTCCCATCTTAGGTGAGACTGAAGGCAGCTCCGGCTTTGGTCCTCCTCGTCCTGGCCTTGCTGCGCCTGTCGGGGCTGCATGACAGCTCTGCTGACCTGGCTGCGTTCAGCTTCGGCGCCCTGTCCGGCTGGGTCTACCTGCGCTTCTACCAGAGGCACAGCCGGGGCCGCGGGGACATGTCGGACCATTTCGCCTTCGCCAGCTTCTTCCCCGAGGCGCTGCAGCCGGCTGTGGGGCTGCTGGCGGGGCTGGTGCACGCTGCCCTTGTGAAGGTGAAGGTGTGCAGGAAGATGGTGAAGCGGTACGACGTAGGGGCCCCCTCCTCCATCACTATCAGCCTGCCGGGGACGGACCCACAAGACGCCGAGAGGAGGAGGTGAGTCGGAGCAAAGAAAAGAGTTAAACATTCCCATCTGCATGCTTAGGAACTGATCTCATGCAAAGGTTGGTAGGATGTATTATTGGGCCTTGGGGTTCATGTGGATCCTTGAAAAAAGTCTTCATAGACATTGAGTTCATAAATATATGTACCTTAATTGGTATTAAATTGTCTTGAATCTGTGGTGTGGGACAAGGCAATCTATATGAGGTGTTTATTATGAAAAAAGTTTTTAAAACTCGGCACGATGGGAATCACCGCAGTGGAATTCCACATCCAGGGTGAGAAACACAAAATCTGCAGGAAAACTCCACAAAATTACCCTTAAATAATTAATGTCACTTCAATTTTTCTATTTCTTTTTATCTTCAGTCTTGGTTATTATTAAATGTTAACGTTTAATTACGATTGGCATCAAATTAAATCATAAAAAAAAAGACCTTTTTACGTTACGTTTTTCAATTTAATTAATTGAATTGGATTTATTTTCATTAAGTGGTTCAGTGTAATTTGTAAATATGGCAACGATATGACCCAGATTGTCTGTGTCATTACATACATGAGGTTGGTCACACTGCCTTTTTAAATGGTATTTCATTATTTATGGTTCCATTGAAAGAGTTGTCATCAGTAGTTTTATTCTGCCCTAATGGTCTAAAATAAATTTGAGACGTCTTGAATACTTAAAATCTTAATAAATAATAATTTTCCAATTCAGTCAGTGAGCATTAATACAAAATATAGTTGTTTAAAGTTCATTCTTGACTTTGGGAATCAGCAGCTGAGAAAACCGTCTCGCCACAAGAACCATTTACATCCTACTTGTCAAAGTTTTTCGTCGTATCACAAAATGTTCGTAAAATATTATTCAATTATATGAATACCAGATAAATCAAATAAATACTGCAGTCAGACACGAGAAACGGAAACAAAGTTGTTTTCCGTTTGATTTACTCAGGGAAGCGTTGCTGAGCCTCTTTCAGTCATGCTTCTCAAACAGTTCATTCTTACAGCTCACTCATGACTCGGCTCTACAGCACTCTCAAGCTTTCAGTTACACACACACACACACACACACACACACACACACACACACACACCCGTGCAAACAGTTGCCCATGTTAAGCAACGGCCCAGTTAGCAAACAAGTATTATTACATTTTGAAACTGGTTGAACTTGTTTTGGTATGCATTGCTACTCGCTGGACTCGTTACACGCATGAAAAATGGATGCTAACTGAATGAAGCTGAGGCCTCTGTCGATGCTAGATTTTTATTAGTTGAGGTCTGCCGAAAGGGGAATTAACCTGACGGTCATGATTTAAATAGTAATTGGTACTTCTCCAGTATAAATGAGAAGATTTAATCAACTAATGATGAGTTTCATTCCAAAAATGACACAATTAATTTCGAAGAATTGCATGTTCGTCTTCTGATGCCTGTGTTAAAAGACAGTATCTGCAAATAAGTGTTCTTTTTACTACCAAGTAACTAGTGGGGTACCTTCACTGTGAGTTCAGTACTGATTGTGTAGGACACTTAAGGCAGGGAATAAGAATTTATCTTGCTTTCGGAAACGGCTCACTCTTCGCAGTTACAAATGTTCAGTTAATTAGTCTCTCACCGTCAATGTGAACGTTGTCAGAGCTGTGGCATCAGTATGTTATTTTATCAGTATGTTATTTTATCAGTATGTTATTTTATCAGTATGTTATTTTATCAGTATGTTATTTTTCGATTTGAAAGACAAGAGAGCCCTTTTAAGTTAGGGTTTGTAATCTTGAGAAACTAGCAAAAGATGAAGAAAAAAATTATCCATCTGAAAAATGCCAGCTCAGTGTTACCAACTCGAGTGGTGCCAAAAGTTGCTAAATCTAGCAAGAAAGTTGCCAAGTTGGCAACACAGACTCTTCAGGCCTCCCTCCGAAGCCACTCACCCCAAAATTAGCATTATGAACGTAAACAGCTCACAGCTCTCAAGCTAGCAGCTTATGGAAGACATGAGCAATGAGAGCGCAGGCAGACAGGTAGACAGGTAGACGGGTAGGACAGACAGCTAGATGGGCAGGCAGACAGGTAGACAGACAGGTAGACAGGTAGATGGGTAGGACAGACAGCTAGATGGGCAGGCAGACAGGTAGACGGGCAGGCAGGCAGGGAGGTATCCCTTCCATCATTACATTTGGGCTAATTACAGTTCACTGACATCCACAGGTACCGTATTTTTTTTTTCTTATAGGATATAATGAATATTTCACCAAAAATATTCCAAACAATTTTTAAGTAGAGTACCAACCCTGCCTTAAACAAAGTCAGGACATTAGCAGATATCTTTACACTGGTACTACATCTGTTATAGTATAATCGATCGAGCCAGGTGCCCTTAACCAAGTGAACCTTCAAAACTGCTCCCATGGTCCTTTGTGTTTGTTGAACTGATGAGGGGTTATTCACTTTAGTTGTCTTGACAGAAGTTCTCTTGTCTTATATAGATATTGAAGCACAGTGATGCTTTTGAAGCGTTCCATCTGCACAGGAGCATTAAAACCATCCCGAACGGGCCTCCCTTGTTGTGCAGCTGTGCATCGTTTTGGGATAAATGATCCACATTTCTCTCTCTTCCTTTCAGACAACTGGCCCTCAAGGCTCTGAACGAGCGTCTGAAGCGCGTGGAGGACCAGTCCGCCTGGCCCAGCATGGACGACGAGGAAGACGAGGACGAGGACGAGGTCCGAACCGACACACAGATGCTCCTCCCGAGCGGACGCGACCCCTCCTCCACGCCGAGACCGGCAGGGGGGCCCGCCGGCGCCTCGCTCTCCTCCACCTCCTCGTCCTCAATGTCACAGAGCAGCGGAGGGCCGTCCGCGGGCGGAGCGCAGCACCCGGAGTCCAGCATCATCAGCTTCGAGGATGCCCCTTCCAGGTCGTAACAAAAATGGAACGCGCGTACACGGAAACGCACGCTCTGTTGGGCGTCACTGGCAGGTGTACTAGTGTATTCAGCGTCCCCTGACTAGTATACGTATATGCTCAGTGAGTAGGTATATGCCCGATATCGCACACGGCAACACAAACAACATTTTTTGACCAGTTCTCACACACACACACACACACACACACACGACCGTGCCCTCACAAACACACTGTCACTGTCATCATGAAGGCCAAAAAGGGGGTGTGAACTGTTCAGCGCTCCTCGGTTCAGACATGGCTGTAAACGCTCAGCTGGACACTCGATTCTTCTCTTCCTCTTCCTGCATAACAACCGGACGCCAGTTCAACTAGAAATTCTGTCTCGCCCCGGACTTGATCCCAAACCCGCGGCGCTCGGAACACTGCGTCGTGTGTCGCTTTCTCCTGCTTTCTAAATAAATAACAAAATGGGTGTACAATAGTCTTTCTTTTTTCTTTTTTTTTTCTTTTTTTTTTTTTGGGAGCAGCCACAGTCGTAGCCGCGAGAAAGCTGTCGATGACGGCCGGAAACTCGGAGCTGAATTCTTGATGGAAAAAGGCCGGTTTTAAAAAAAGCACTGCAAAAGAACGTCTTTTAGTTCTTGATATTAAACCAGGTGTGTGGAGGAGGAACTGGACCAGGGGAAAGAAGCTGCTGCAGGGCCGTCCTGCTGATAAACTGTGATACAAAACTTCAAGATTTGAAGAGGTGCCGGGTGAAGAGAAGTTTTCCGCACTATTTTCATTTGTCTCTGGAACAACAGGCAGAGAAACGGACTGTGTACCCACTTTGTTTTTGTTTTTTCTTCTGTATTTTATTTAATTTGTCTTCTGGCTCTGTTCATGACTAAACAAAATCCCAAAAAATAACACGCCTTTTGTTTCTGCGCACGTTACCGGCGTTCATGCACACCGGTTTGTGGACGATGATTCTGATTCTTGTTCTACGAGTTATAACGAGTGATTATATTTTGTAGGTTGACATTAAGCCTGTACCGTTTTACACCTCCTCGGATCTGAAATATTCTGAGCTGTTCACTTCTCCGGGTGCATGTGATACAGAGGAGTCACTGTCTGCCGTGGTTGTTAGTCGTTCGGCACCATTACAAATACAGAGATGATTTTTGTTTTGTTTTTACAGTTGCAGATTCATAGTTTGTATCTGTGTCATAGTCTGCTCTGATTTGGTTGCATCTCAGACTCATGAGGATAAATGATAACTCCACAGATGCCTGCATTGATCATTAATCAGCCAGGAAAATGTTTCCCAGTCGCATCCTTTGCACTCGTAACACCTTCTTCACTCCCAATGCCGTGCGGGGCCAGTGGCCAATCATTTTTTTCTGCGAAGGTTGATCGGCAACTAAATTGTTTCAAAAGGCTTCATAAATTCTATGCCGACCAAAAGGTCAGCGATTCATTCATGTTTGCATCCAGTCAGATGTCGCAGTCCATTATGGTAATGATCAAATCACGCCAATGCGTGATGTCAGACGTCGCTATGACAGCGACGGCAAGTTGATGAAGGATTTTTAAACTTGTGATCTTCAGGTTGAAAGTGTGTCCAAGTTGAAAGGAGACATTTCCAAACAGTTAAAGAAGGTTTACTTCAGCTGCTTCTGCTGCACGAGTTCAACAAGGAGCATCGAGCGCATGACGTGACGCTCACCGGTCCTCCTGGGACCACGAGCCCAGATTATGCTGCAGGTTTTATTCCACAAACCGTCTTGGGGAAAAAAAACAAAAAAAGCTAATTGATGACTGACGTTTTGGTTTTGATACTCCGGTTCCTTCGCAGGTTCCCTCAGAAACATTGAAGAAAGAGTTTGACATCTAGAAACCACGCAAGATGTTTCAATTAAGTTGTTCGATGTTTAATTAAAATATGAAGTAATTCTGTTTTTCGTATTTAATAATCTGACATTTGTTTGGCCTTGCTGATGGTTTTATTTGTCACTGACTGAATTGACGCAGTCTAAATAGAAAACTAATCAAATGTAACAAGAGACCGAGCGGGTTAATTATGCCATCTGCCAGAAGTAGTGTTCTGTGGTGGTCCCATGTGATCCGGCGGTTTTGGATTTGTTCCAGATGTGAGCAATGACCCAGCAAAGTTTTATCAATGACGTGTTTAATTAGTTTAATATCCTATAAAAACGCGATTGTATATATTGTGTACCCGTATGTTGTATGCGCGGGAACTGGTGGAACGAGTCAAATGGAAAGAAAGATGCTTGTGCTTTTCTCTGAGCGAGCCTGTGTTAACCTTTCGCCCGCTGAGGCTCCGCCCCCAATGCCCCGACTGGACATTTTGACCGACACGTTTTGAGAGTGTCGTTTTGAGGAAGAGCGTCACAAGATTGGCTTTTTGGTCAAATGGCGCCGCGTTGACTTGATGTGGTGATGAAACGAGCGATGATGTCACCAGTCTAGTGACGAATGCTCCTGGGAAACATTAGCAGTCTGATATTCAAACTTGCGATGACCTTTAGCTCTGTCCCTGTAGATTCCCAGCCCACGGTCACGTGACACCCAAACAGTGTGTTCCTTTGTCATGTACGGCAGAACTCAGATGAAATATGTTTTCGGTCTGGACTCTTTAAGTCCGTGATGAACGGCCACTGTTCAGCAGATGGAAATGTTTCATGTATAGGAAGAGATAAGCCATATGAGAGCTGTGAAGTTCTGTGTGTTCTGTCCTGTGTTTCTCTCCTCGTCCTCCTCCTGCTCATTTCACTGTGCTCTTTACTCTTTTGACAAGAGGTTGGCGTCGCATTCGTTAATGAAATATGTCAAATCAAGCTCCAGAGTGGAGTCAGGACATCTGAGATCTCAAACCGCCTTGCTGCCGTCAAAAAGCATTCACGGGAGCGACGGAGGAAAAAGAGTCCCAAAGAACAAACCGGCGCACACAGTAATTCCGCGGGCTCACCGAGCCGTCGGTGTTGTTGTCTTCGCACCATTTTTAATTGCAAGCTGCTCTTCCCTCAGCTGCTGACGCAGCTCGCATCAGCAGCGCAGCGCAACACATTGGAACACGGCCGCCTGGAAGATAACCGTGTAGCCGCGCGGTCGTCGGTCTGAGGTTTGCGGGTCGAGTCTGGCCAAACCTCCACTCCCTCTCCATCCCTGTGACCTTTTGTTTAGTTTTGCGCTCTGTATTTATGTTTGTTCTGACTGCAAACATCCTGCCGGAGAAGAAAGGAATGACATCACGCACGTCTGTGGGAATAATGACATTCTACAGCTGGTGTTGACGAGGCGAGCTGAAGGCGAGGGGGATAATAAGTGGTATTTCCCATTTTAGTCAATCACCAGGCGACTGAGTACAATATGGCTCCATAAACGGTTCATAAGTGTTTCATCCGCTACACCAGTATCTTGTCATTATCAAAGTCACACCACAGGCCGGTCGACTACTTTTAAACCTCAGCAGGTGCTTCACCCAAACTCTTTGATTCCCCCGTTTGGTTTCCTATCAGAGTGGCCCGATGGAGGTCCAGTTTCTCTGACCAGTCTGTGTGTCTACTGGAGTTAATGGAATCAAGGGAAGAAGGTCTCTTTGACAAATTAAATGTTTTTTTTAAAGTTGATCATTTGCCAAGCATTCATTTGCAGGTACAAATCGATCGCCTCGTCCAGTTGAGTGACATGACCACGTCGAAGTCGCCGATCATTTGGTCGTTCACGTCTTCTAGTAGCTGGACATTTTTTAACCAGGCAGGCAACACATTTCCTGAAAATCTGATTGTTTGGTAGAGCATTTTATTTGGGGTGACGCCTGTCTGGACGAGGGAATGAAAGCTGTTGGACAGATTACAGATGAGACCGCTCTGTTTCTGTGTGATGCTGGCAAAGGAGTACATTCACGGCAATGGTTTCCTTTTTAAAAAATTCAATAAATTAAATCTTCACTGCTTTCATTTTCCTCATTTGTCCCGACTTTTTCACCAACAGATCTTGTTCATATCTCTCTCTCTCTCTCTCTCTCTCTCTCTCTCTCTCTCTCTCTCTCTCTCTCTCTCTCTCTCTTTTGGCAGTTGCACAGACTTTTCTGTTTTAGTTTTCAGATATTTCTTTATCTCTATATGAAATAAAAGACGATTGTATGAAATGAAAACAGGTGTCTCAGTCTTTGTTGCTATCCTGCTGTGGGTGTACATGTGGTTCTACTACGAGGTGGACTGGTGGTTTGACCTCGATCATCCCACCACAACCATGAGTCCTACTCAATTAGTCTATAAAAGGAAAACCTTAAAATACCAATATGACGCCCTTAAAAAGACTTGTGTGTTCCGTCTTAACGTACTGTCACTGACCACTTCAGCGTACCATAAATGCACTTTGGTCATCCACCAATTCCTCTGCGATTCACTGACACTGTCAAAAGATGTGATCATTGTATCTCAGAGGACAAATACAGTACCGGTCAAAAGTTTGTGAATGAGAAGGTGTGTCCAAACTTTTGACTGGTACTGTATACAAACATAATCCTGATTGGACAAGCAGAACTGCGTGCTATTGTAGTCATTAGTATAAAGTATTAGTAATTCCAAACAATACTGAATTATCTTGTGATGATATTGTTTTGTCAACTACTGACCCCAAGGTCAAGGAATGAACTTTGAAACTGGGTTTTTAAGTCAGCAGTAACAATAAGTGACGTAATCATAACCTTGTCAGCTACTGTTTCCAGGTTAGAGTATCAGCAGTACAACTGATTGACATGTTTTATGTATTAATATTCTCTCTAACGTGTGACATGCTTTGCCCTACGTGTCTCTGAATGTGTCGTTACCCTGACTGTCCGCCAGGTGGGGCAGTGAGTACGGACTTCTACTTGGACGGCTCGCGGGAACGAGAGAAACTTACGGCGTCAGTTTTGTAAACGCTGTCATGGGCTCAAATAACTCTGATGACGGTAATGACACTATTGACTCCAGCCCATCTAGCCTATTGTCCATTATTTACGGGGCTAGTGCAGTGCCCATCAATTAAGTGTTTATGATGGGATATATAATTACATTACACACTAAAACAGACCCCCTAGATTACAACCCCGTGGCATAACAACGTCTCGGTCCGTTACAACGGAACCCTCTCCTGCTCTTAAACAAACTGCTAACGGTTATGAGAACAGACGTTGAGCTCGACGTGACCTACACGTTTCCACACAGTTGAAGAGCCGGTAACCGCTCCGAGCGCTCGTACACACACCACGTGCCCGCGCAGGTGTGGCTCTCAGGCTCGTGCCCGTCACCCCTCCCCCGCCCCCCAGCTACAAACTACAAACCCTCGCGGCGCGCTCCCGTGAAGTAATTCATTGTATCTGAGAGAGACGGGAGGAAGCAACGAGCCACTCGACTGGTCCGCGACTCTTCACCGGGAAACACTGAGAAACACGACTGCTCGCCATACAAACTGCAGGTAAACTACTTTACGGAGCACCGAGCCGGCGTGACGCGCTGCTTGTCCCGTGTTGTTGTGTTTATAAGCCGACAGAGGGGTTTTAAAAGTTGCCCGGAGCTCCGAGAGGCCGAGCTAGTGCGGCTAGCTCACGTTAGCTTCCCCCAACCGACCTCAGCGCCGCTTCCGCACTTCGCCGCACACACTTATGCAGAGGAGAAAACTACCGTATTCCGGGTGTATGATCTCCCGAGGCCGAAACACCCGGTCAGACTCCACCGAGGGCGGCTGGTGAACTGTGTGAAACTTAAGAGCCGCTCAGAGATGTGTCCGTAGAGACTGGCCTCGACCCGCGAGCCGGCCGGAGCAAACAATGAGGCTGTGCTATGAATCGAACCGGCGACTCGAGGTACCGGTAGTTTAATGTTAGACGTTTGTGTTTCCGGTGACATGCCTAAAACTATGAAGAACAAATTCACCACTTTATTCCACACCCTATTTGTATTTTCTCCTTCTGTGTGTTATTATAACAGTGATCGCAGAGCCCTGTGGTGTGGACGTGGTTCACGGGTCCCTACTGTACCCGTGAGGTCTGTCCTGAGCAGGCTGGGCCCTCTGAGGAGTCAAATGTATATAATGTGGGTGTCGGTGTTTAGTTTGGACCGGGGCCACCCACCCACCCATTCTTGCACTGCGGACACACCGGCCATCTGTTGCCTCCGTGATGACGCCATCTTTCTGGTGACCCACCCAGTGGCGAGCTGGTTTAAACACAACGTTTGACTGAACACTGGGAGCTCTCGCGGGCTACTGGTTCACACGAAGCACCAGTAAGCCCCACCTAGGAGGAGACTGTGACCACCTCGCGAGTGCTGGGTGACCAAATTATCTGTAACTATCTTTTGATTGACCACCGTTGTTGTTATTGTGGGTGTGAGTTGTTGCCACGCAATAGTCAATTTAAGTTCATGGGGGCGATGGCAGTAATGTCCATGCTTGTCAAGCAGATACTTTTCGTGTTCAGAGAATTTTATAATTTAACTGAGTTGCGAAGGTAAAGACATTTTTCCTGTTTTACATCGATAAGTAAAACCTCAGCCACTATCTTATCTTTTAGCACTGTAAAGATATACGACACCCACACCCGAATAAGGGTTGTATGCGAGCAGACTTGTGCAAACGGATGGAGAATATTCCAAATTTAATATTTTTAGATGAGGGCAGGGTGAAATCTTTTTGTAATTATTTCTTTGACATTTTATTATTATTCCCAAATACAGTAAATATGCTGTAATAGCATTTAGTCCATTGATATATTTACCACATCACCTAAGGCGGGGGGAGTTTTTTTTTGCAGATGTTACACACCGTCACCCATAATGCTGTTAACTAACATATCCTCTCTCCCAATGTATAACAAATATCCAATTTCATTAAATGGCTAATTCATAAATCTTAATCTTAGTTTTTTTGCTAATGGTAAAGACCTCCTCCAGGGGTTTGTGCTAAAGATGTGGCATGATACTTTTTTAAATTGTGGAAATGCTAATCCTCTTAAAAATGTCATTTAATAGTGTCACTGCATTACTTTGTCTCCTTTATCCAAAGGCGGCATTTTAAATGACTTATCAGGAATTTGTATCAGCAGTGCTTCTGTGCAGCAGCAGCTCATTATAGTCTTAATGGTCCACTTATTTAAGCTATTGAAGCTTTTTTGTTTTGATGATAAGGATTAGAGTGGATTATGAAATTATTGTGCTTATTGACAAGGATCTGTTTGAGGCTTGGTTTTGATTATCACACAGGTGGATCTTAATGAAACATTTTCTTAATTAGAAGTATGATTTATCTGGTTAACTTTTAAATTCAGGATCCCTGATGTGTTCTTGAGCACATGCATGCTGTAGCTGTCGTCTTCACCGTGTAGATTAGACAAATTGTTGCATTAAGCCATCAAAATACTATGCAGTCACCACATGAGATATATTTTTTTTTACTACTGTATTGTTTCATTATGCCTGTTCCCTTCACAGTAATGGGTTAATTACATTTTTTTCCACCTACATTCATCCATGTTAAGTGGCAGATGAAAAACACCTGCCGCGTTTCTGTCAGAAACTGAGATATTCATCAGTCGGCAGTCCGTGAACCATTACTAAGTTGGGGCTAATTTTCCATGCTGAAGACTGCGTGGGGTACTTCCTGGCGCACACACACACACACACACACACACACACACACACACACACACACACAGGCCCTTTGATGCAACTGTTGCCTGTGTGGGGTTTTCTAAAGGACATCCTGATGAATCATCAAGTGCACAGTAACCATTTTAATAATACATTTAAAGCTGTGTCATACAAGGAAGCAATGCAGAATGAACATCGTTTCACTTAATACTCTTTCATCTTTTGCGTTGATGGTGAAATCTGGTTGTGTGGATGCATGATTTGGTTTGACTGGCAGGTCTGATGTCAAAAATATTGGCTGTTTTTTTTATTTTTGATTGAATGACAGCTTGCTGAAACATCCCTACGGTGGACACACGATTGAAAGACGGGACCTTTCAAACGTCTTTGTTTGGAGAATTAATTGTGGGACTTATTCCGTTAAGTAGCTAAGGAGAGTGGGATGAGCTGCTTTGCACAATCAGTCGTGTGTGTGTGTGTGTGTGTGTGTGTGTGTGTGTGTGTGTGTGTGTGTGTGTGTGTGTGTGTGTGTGTGTGTGTGTGTGTGTGTGTGTCATGAATCAAACATTCCTGTTGGGAAAGTCAGTTGATGAAGTGAATCACAAAAAAGACAGGAAGGGCTTACTCTTGCCGCCAGTTGTCGTCCTTCTGTTTCCATTGACTGTTTATCACAGGAGTGTTCCCTGTCTCCTCTGGATCTATCCTGCTGTTAATTTGATCCTGTTGGGCTTATCCTTCATCTCTTCTCTCGTCTGTTGTTTGCCCGTCTCTTAATTTCATCTCATGGTTTCTTGTTAGCCGACATGCAGGTGGAGAGATTTGCACACGTCGCCTGGTCCTTATTGTCAACCGAGATTATAATTTATCAGGGGAGTACCAGACGTGCACTCAATTTGTTGTTGCTGTGACCTTCAGCATAGCCTGCATAACCAACCTTTTTCTTTTCTCGTTCACCCAACAAATTTGATCCATCCCATTTTTTTGGAAAGCCTATTTAAAGCAGTGAGACAAAAGAAACCACAAAGTTAATGTTAGATATTTGTGGCACGAGACAAGAGTTCAGGCAGTTCAGACACAACCGTCTCCATTGCTAATTGCGATTTTCCTGTTGTGTTCCCTTTTTATACACAATGTGCCCCTCCTGTTGTTGTGTTTTGTTTTCATTGTGCCCCTTAAGTTAAGCGTTTCCTGCATTTTCATTTTTAAGCCAGGACAAAGTTTAGATACTAACTGTATTAAATTATAGATCATTTTTAGTCTGATAGTGTCACTGATACCTAGATGCTGCTTTGTAGTATTACTGATTCCAAGACTCATGTCTGATAAGCTGCTCTAAAAGAATAATTGTGGCTTTAACGAATTGCTTGTAGGCACCTAGACAGCATTTGTTGAAAGGAGGGCACATTGTTATTTACCCGGTTCACCCTCTGGTCAAACGTTTCAAGCATTGACCATACAATCACCTCGAGGCTACAGCCGCCCCCATTTTTTGTCTTTTTCCTTTTTTCTTAAGTCATGGAGTGAATGGTCTAATCTTTTTTGACACTGCTGTCCTACTTAGACTATTCATTTACCATTTATAGACTGCATGCAGCACCTCACTGTGCTTTGGTGCGTTTTAGGGTCAGAAACTAATTTGGGCAAAAAAGGCTGAGATTTCAAGTCAATTTTTATCAGGGAGCAAAAATTGACCCATATTAGAGTGCTTCTGTCTGTATTATAATCAACTCTTATAGTCTGGGAATATGTTACTGTCAAGATGTGGTTAAGAAAAAGGCTGTTTTTTTTTTTCTTGATATAAAAGGACTGAATATGCAGACAGAAGATGACAAATGTAGGCAGCTCACAGTTGCTGAAAATGCTACTTGCACACAAACTGCTGTATGGACAAAAAAAAGGGTAAAATTCAAGGGGAAGTGAGACCGACTGGTGCCACAGACCATCTTCTCACGCAAATTTTTGCAGTGCAATCTTTTTTACAGAAACATGCCAACAATCGAGCCCCCTGTTATCACAGGTATCTGGTCCGAGGGCCAGAAGTGACACAGGAAAGGGAATTGAACCTGTAACCTCTGCTGTAGTAACGCCATGTAACACTCCCAGAAACGCCGCAGTTCAAAACTGCAGCTCGGCTGATGAATTCTGAAAGCGCAGGAGAGGTGTCGGGGGTTTGCCCTCTATCACGCCTCCAGCTGACTCACTCTGATGGCGATGGCAGAAAGGTAGAGAGCCGTGATCGACACCGCGCAGTGCTGCACCTCTTTTAGATGGAGGAGGAAATAACCCGTCCCGGATTTGATTTATTATCCCCTCTATATGGAGTCTGGTTGTCCTTGTGCAGTTAGTAAGTACACAGTACATGTACTGCGTTAGTATAAAAGTTGTCTCTGCGGCAGTGCCACCATGACAGATGAGGTGCATTTGATGTGTACTTGCTGAAATACAGTGGCCTTTTGTACATAGTTCCTCTTCAAGTATGAAGGGAAATTTCCTGTTTTTATGTTGTGGTCGCACATCGTAATTCTTGTAATTATACACCGGAGTGAATTGAAAACGTCTGACTTTCTGTAAAATGGCATTTCCCAATATAGAGTGCTCCAAGATGCTCTCAGCCAATGACAAAAGGCTACATGACTCTTTTGCCACGACTTCCCTTAACTCTGTTGGGCAAGTGTGCTTTCTCACACAGACACGTCTGTTAGTCTTTTACTGTCCTGAATTACTGGAACCTCTGCTACATTTTACTTCTTAGAGGCCCTTGTGTGTGCTGTAAGGTGTTTGTGTTGACACCTGTATGTTGTGTAAGGATGGGACCGGAACCTGCAGTGCAGGGATGTGCTCAGAAATTTGATGCAATCTTAACACAGCACCATCTCCCCATTGTATTCTACCCTGATGTTGGTACACTTAATCATCATAGATCACGATAAGACAATTTATAATTTATATTATTTAGCAATTAGGGTGACCTTATGATTCCTGACTGCCTTATTTAAGCGAATGGTGTGTGGGATTCAAGGATTTATTGGCAGAAATGGAATATTGGATTCATACATGTTTTGATTTGTGTATAATCACCTGAATCTAAGTGTTGTGTTTTCGTTACATTAGATTGAGCCGTTGATGCTGCATAGGCAGAATCAAAAGTAAGAAGACCATTACATGTCGGCGATTTTTCCGCTCTTCCGCTTCAGATTTCATTAATCATCTCGCAGCCCTCTGAGAAACTCTGAACGTCAGGTTAGAGAGCCACTTTTTTCCTCCTCTGTGGTTAAATGTGTCATGTATAGTGTTGCATGATGCACCTGCACTATGCAACACTACTCAACACATTTGAGTTTCACTCCATATATGTTGCACGTTATTATCTTCACCAGGAGGATCATGCGATCGTGTGTGTGTGGGTCCTTGACTGAGTGAGTCTGTGCATCCGTGAGTAGGTGTGCACCTCTGTGTATATTGATAAAAACATTGCGTTATGTATGGCAACGTTAGTTGTTAGCTCCGGTGCAGCCAACGTAACTAGCTCTCGGCCTGCTGATTTCAAAATGGATTTGTTGTTCACAATGTAGCACTATCGGGTATCTGCGACTAGAAAGCCGTACTATCGATCTCCCAATTGCATATTTTTACTTAACATAAGCTGTTGCTGTAACTGTCTCTCTTCTGATTCTACGTATCGTCATGCTCGTTCACGTGGCTTGTTGATCATAACCAGCTCCTCTGTCTTTTCCTCCAGGGATGGCAGCCATCCGTAAGAAGCTGGTGATCGTGGGAGATGGAGCTTGTGGCAAGACCTGCCTTCTGATCGTCTTCAGCAAGGACCAGTTCCCTGAGGTCTACGTCCCCACTGTGTTCGAGAACTACGTAGCCGACATAGAGGTGGATGGCAAACAGGTGAGGCAATCGCAGTGATTCTGTGTCGATGGTATCCATCCATCGGTTCTTTTATTTGTTGCTCTGGCTTCCATCATATTATTTGCCGTGATTAGTTGCTTCTTTTTTTTTCTGGGATATTAGTTATTTTTCTGTTAATCACTTTCACATGAATATTCTTCCATAAACGTTTTACGTTACGGTCGTAACACCATTTAACGTCATGACCACGTGGTGCTCCGAGGTAGCTAGATTGATCCAAACCTGAGACACATTCTTGTGAAGTGACTGTTTTGCTTGGTGAATAAATAGGTGCCCTAAAGCTGATTATTTTTAAATAGAAAATAAAAAAGACTGTACTTATTTTGTATTGACGCTACTGGGCAGTCTATTTGGTTCCCCTGACTGTCACAACACATCCCAGCCTCTCTTAGTCTCTGCATGTTTTTTTTGTGCTTGTATCAGACTCATTTTGTTCTCTGGGTGCTTAATCACGCTCAATGCTTTAATTCCACCCTCAGGGCCAAGAGAGCAAGTGTTGATAGAACTGCACTGTTCCATTTTCACGTCTCCCCTCACATTGCAGCAGTCATCTGCTCAGTCTGGTCGGGTCTGAGGCCTTTGACTTAATTGTCTTAAGTATTTGTAGGTGTATGTGGGTCATCTTTTAGGTGTTTGACACAAAATACTGTCAACTGCTTCCATTGTAGAGCCATGCACACGCGTCCTATGTGGATACAGATGGACAAATTGACGATGGCGTTCATTCCTGATTTACACAAGCCTTTCATAGCCTCCAGAACCGGCACATTGTCGGCTTAGGGCCGTCTTTCATACTTGTAAAAATCCACTGTGACTCAGTAACTAGAAGGATATATTCTCCTCTGGAGTGTGACTTCCAGGTTCCTAATGCACTGTATGTGTGCCTCTGGATAACCGCAACACCCAGCCCGACTCATCAGTCACACACCCACACGCCCTGACCTCATTCTGGGTTAATGAGATTGTGGAGACGCTGAGTCTTTATTGGCTGTTTGATTTCAAACCCTCTGTGCTGCTGAGGAGAACTTGGGCTACTTCTTGTCAAGTGTCACACTTTTCCAAATCTGGCTTCCCTTCCCGATTTAGCTTTTCAGTCTGCTTGCTCAGAGAGGTTTTTATATACGTCACTGTCACATTTTGTACTGTTCGGGCCTTGTGCCAGAGTGCTCATTAGGAATAAACAAGTACTGAATTGGTGTGCGGGTGGCTGTTTTTAAAGTAGACACTTGTATTAAATGACTCAGACTTTCAGTTAATTAAAATAAAATCCTATATCTGTTCATAGAAACCTCCTTTTTCGGAACGTTTACCAGCATTACCGAGAAACTTAAATTGGTTTCCCTCTTATACGCATTATTTTTGATATTCTGATGTATTCATTTCTTCACGTGGAATAATACAAATAAATCTGTCCTCTTTAATGGTTCTGGTCAGGATGAGGTTGGCTGCAGCTCTCGTTTAGTCTCATTTACTTGCTGACTTCACTAGAAGTTGTGCTGATCAGGAGGGACATGGTGTATTAACTTCTCTCCCTCCCTTTTTGTTCTTCCTCTTCTCTTTTCTCTCCCCATTCCTTTGTCCTTCCCTTTACCCTCAACGCGTGTGTGTGTGTGTCAGGTGGAGTTGGCGCTCTGGGATACTGCGGGTCAGGAGGACTATGACAGACTGAGACCTCTCTCCTATCCAGACACTGATGTCATCCTCATGTGCTTCTCCATAGACAGCCCCGACAGCTTGGGTGAGTACAAACCACAGACATCTACATATTCATCTATGACATCAGATCCCCCCCCCCGCCCACTCTCTTTCCGTTTTCATAAGAAGTTATTTCTGGGGCCTGTAGATGGTGTGTTCATCCGGTTGTGACTCTTAATACCACTGAACTGTTTCCACCCCTACACCAACAAATGAGACGAATTACTTGTGACGCTCATGAATGCAGCCCTGCTGTAAAACATGTCGTGATCATGAACAGCACTTCTGTGATCTCATGGAAATGGATTTGCATAAAATGAGGTGATAAAAGCTGCAGATAATTAAAGTGAATTAATACGGAAAGGAAGTTACAGATGTAACAAAACACAAAGGCGTATTGTGCCAAAGCTTGTATTTTCACATTTATTGTTCCACGTGACCATTCCTCAGACATTACGTCTGTTTTAAAGCAGGGTTTTTGCTGACTGAGCTGGGGCAGATTTCTTTTTTTCACACTTGATGCTCAGTTGAGATATGGAGGCTCTTTGTGATTTTTCTTTTTTATCTTCAGAAGCAGAATAATTTTTGCAGTGACTTGCATTTTAAATGAAATCACTTTGTAAATGTTGGGCTAATCAAATGCCAGCTTCCTGTGATTTAACGTTTAACGCATTTAAAGATAAGGGTAATTGCTGTGGCATCAAATATCTTTGATGCAAGGGTTTCATTGTCAGTTTTCCAATGTGGTTTGCGAGGAGAAATGGCTCCAGCATTTATATATAACTTTGTTGGATTCTTTAAGTAGTTTTTAGCCTTTCCTGTGTTTTGAGTGAGACGTACACAGAGCGGCACAACAAGATACAAATAATGGGCTGAGTGTAGTACACACGGCTCTGGAAACTTGTTTTATAGTTCTGTCACTTTTTCCATTTTAATTGAGCTTCGGTGGCCTCCTGTCACTATAAGTTGATCCCACAGCTGGAAAAAACATAAATACAGTAAAGATCCATCACCTCGATTGGGAATTTCAGTGTGCAACCAAAATTCCCACGAACATGGACACACAAAATAAAATGGCCAATGATTATTGCTCTATTGCTTCCTTATCGTTTTTTTTTTTTTTTCCTTCACAGAAAACATTCCTGAGAAGTGGACCCCAGAGGTCAAACACTTCTGTCCCAACGTTCCCATTATCCTGGTTGGAAACAAGAAAGACCTGCGCAACGATGAGCACACACGTCGCGAGCTGGCCAAGATGAAGCAGGTACTTTAATGTCTGCTTCTAATTACTATTTAAACTTCTTTTTTTCTTTCTTTTTTTTTTTTAAATACAGATGTTAACATTTTCAACAGCTAGTACTTTCTAGACTTACAACGTAAGGTTTCCTCAACCAACTCCCTGGTTTTCTCTTCGTCCAATAGGAGCCAGTGAAGTCAGAGGAGGGCCGGGACATGGCCGGCAGAATCGCGGCGTTCGGTTACATGGAGTGCTCTGCTAAGACCAAGGACGGCGTGCGGGAGGTGTTCGAGATGGCCACCAGGGCAGCACTGCAGGCCCGCCGCGGAAAGAAGAGCAATAAATGTGTCGTGCTGTAAAATGGCTGACATATTTGGACTGTTTTCACCCTGGGCTTCTGTACCCAGCAGCTAGAGCTCGGGAGGGACGGAGGGATTACTAGATGGGAGAGGGAGGGAGGGGCAGAAACGAGTGCAGTAAATGACTACCGCTGTAAAATGGCTGTTTGTTGGACTGAATATACCCGGGGACTTGGGTTTGGTGGAGAGGAACGGTGGGTGGGTTGTAAGGGAGGGGGGAGGGGGAAGGAGGGGGGGGGAGGGAGGGGGATGACTACCGCTGTAAACCATTGGGCTCTTTCCTGGTTTACCATCACGTTGGGACATTTACACCAGCCACCAGCTACATGCTGGTACATTTTGTCTTTTCATCAAGCCACTTACACTGATAAAGATCAGACGGAGGTCCTGGTCCAGCTGACCAATAAAATAGATTTAGGTTGCTGGTTAATTATGGGATGGTCCTGACTGTTCAGAATGGACAACAACAAAAAGGTTTAGTTTTCTGCCTGGATGACTCGACAGATTGATGGGAGCAAACAGACGGCGTACTGAATGAGTGCCACTGTACGAAGTGGACCTTTTCTAACTGGAAGTAGCACTGGGTTGGATGTGGAGCTGGACAGGTGATGGGATGGGAGGACTGAAGCGTGGGTGGGACCCCGATGAGGCCGTAAACACCGAACCAGGGCCAAACCTGCAGTTTTCATATGCTGTGCGGGTTATTTGAACAGCCCCAAAAAGTAGAGAAATCACAAGTAAACTGTATAAATCTAGTGCTCCTTTTTTTAAATGGTGACTCAAACAGGTTTGAGGTTGATACGCTTCCAGTTCAATTAGTAAAATACGGCAGTTTGTGTTTTATCCACAGTGTTAAACAAGTGGTCACGTGCTGTCAGGTGCTCGGGTCTTATGCGTCGTATTATCGGAGCTCCGTGCTCACATGTCCAGCTCGGTGCCATTTGGTCTCTCGCTGTGGCTAATCCTGTGCTCACAGCGACAAACGCATTGAGCCGCACTCTTGACTGAACCGCCGCTCGTGCACAGTTTGAATTAAGAGTGAAACTGCCCTCGGAGCTGGCTGTAAAGTAAAGCTGCTTCCCGTGCATCGTCGCACGATCGAAAACTCAAGTGGCTCTCGCCGCCGCCTGTATTCCACTTGCAGCTTTTAAACGTTAAACACCTCACCCTGAAGTGTCGTAGAGGACAGTGTGACGTTTACTCGCTTCCAGAGCAGCAGCATTGTGAGGCTGGTTTGTCTGCTTTAGGAGGTGATCAGCTGACCACTCTACGGACCATCAGTGGAAGTGGCAGGTCCCGCTGGATGACACCGGTAGTTTTCTGCCCCGCGTCGTACGAGCTGACCAACCTCCCCGCTGCTCAGCGCCCGCCCCGTCCTGACCCACACTGCTGACTGCTGGTGCTCATCTTCCCCTGGTTTTAGACCAGGACCAAGAACAAGGAGAGGAGAGTATTGTGTTTACAAGCACACCCACACTGATCTCCTTATTTGGGATGAACGACTATTCTTTATTTTATTTTTGTGTGTGTAGGCATGTATAAAGGTCAAGTGTACAATAATCCAGAACTAGTTAATGTTTGAAAAGAAGGTGCCTGGGATATACCATGTTATCCACCATATATACATGTTTTACCATCTGCTTGACGATTCAACTTATAAAAAGACAAACATGACACACGTGACCCCCCCCTTTTTTTAATATATATATATATATATATATCCAGAAAACTGCATGGAAATGCCAGAATTGTCAGGTTGGGCTGCCGGATAGATTTTGGGGTAAAATAAACGTGCTGGTGATCTTCGTCACTAACCGGCAGAGAGAGTTAACCACCTGCTGTTTGTATGTCATTTAGATTTTTGGGGTATTTTTTAAAGGTCTTTCCCATTCCTAAAATGGTAACGGTGGCCAGTCGTATTTGGGGTTGCTCAGCAACCAGCCTTCCCTGACTCTTCTGTGTGTTTTACTGGCAGATTCAGGCTCTCTTTACAGTGTTGAACCCTCCTGTTCTTCTTCCTGGCCTACAGGGAGGAGCCTGTTCCAGAAACTTGGTCTTGTGTTGTTTTTATACTTTTATTTCCTCCTTTTTAAAAAGAAAAGAAAAAAAAAGAAGTCATAAATATGTTGTCTATCAGTATTTAAAATAGGAAGTGGAAGACTATGGGACTGCTTATGTGCCGTCGCTTTGGTTAATTCTTCTCTTGTGCTTTACCTGAATCTCTCTGGTGATTTACAGCCGGTTGTAAGGACCCGTCGATCATCTCTGCCAAATGCTGTTGTTAGGCAGTCAGGAGAAAGGCTGGCCTCTCGGCTGCCTGTCTAGAGCATCGCCCGCTCTTCTCGCTATGAACACAAACCTGGCTGAAAAAGACAAAAGGAAAAACAATACGTCTCCTTTTTATTATGTACAAATCATTTTTATTTCTACTTTTATTGTATTTTTAAATCCTAATTTTGGATGCTGAAGCCGTGATGTAAACCAAGGAACAGGAAAACCAAGCTGTATGCAAAGTCTGTAAATATAAAATGTGGGTTTGTTCATGCTAGACTATACACACGCACAGGACTGGAAACTGTATTTGTAAACTAGCTTTGGTTTGTGTAATAAATTACTTTCTATAACACACAGCTCCTATTCATTGTGTCATAAACGGACAAATTATGCAAAAATTTGAAGCATTATACAAATGCTTCAGAAGAAGGAAAGTGTCATTTAGAGACTCACAACCACAAATAAAATCATTTAAATTCTGTGGTGATCAAAGAGATTTTGGTTGATGTCTGCATCATGCTCTTGACTTTAAATTTATACGTTATCACAGAGTGAGACTTATTTACTTTTTGGTGTAAAATGGTGAGATTTCAACCAGAACTAAATATCCAAGCATCACACCGACAAGCTTCTTTAAAGTCCACTGCTTCTTAGTGTGGAGCTACTCTCAACTTATATGTTTTACTTTACCACAAATAAACCTTGCGATGGTCTTATCACAAAATTAAAATGAGGGAAACATATTGTACCTCATCATAAATTAATGGAAATCCAATGTGTCATTCTGTAATTGCAGCTTCTGTCTTTAAAGGAAATATGCTTTTTTTTTTTTTTTTTTTTTTTCTCTCTCCCTCTCTCCAATCACCATAGATGAAGCTTTGTTTAAAAAAAAAAAAGAAAACGGTCATTAAGATGATTGCTGGCTGAGGAGCAGAAAGCAACAGCGCACCAGTCGTAGATGTGCCAGCGGCTTCACTCCTCGGGACCCGAGTGTGAGTGGGATGCCGAGGTGAGGCGCTTTCAGCCTGCGTGGGCTGATGTGCTGGATGTTGTGGAGCGATGTGGAGAAGCTCTGTGACCATAAAACACAGCGGTTGTGTAAGGCAGAGCGGAGGAGTGGAAATCCAGAAATAAAAATGGATGTATGAGCAGGATGGCCCTCACAAGGAGCTCTCCCAGTAACCTTTTCATTTAGAAACACATATCGCTGGCCTCACCAGCATCAGTCACAACTGATTTGGAATCATCCTTTTGTTTTACTCTGCCAGAGCAATACAATGATCATGGATGGGGCACACAACAATAGGGATGAAGTAAAACAGCCTATTTTATTGGTATTCATGGACGTAACAAAAAGCTCAAGGCAAATACTATGACCGGTACATAAGTCTCCATCATTGTGCAAGCATAAACTATTGGGAGTGATGTAGAACTGAAGGTGAAAACTTGGTAGTCGTAGCAATATTCAAAATAAAAGATCCAAGGATGAGGTTTGTGAACTTCTTCACTTTTGTTTCCTACATTTCTGGCTTTCCTGCCATTGTTCCTTTCCATCCCAAAGGGACCTATGGTTATGCAGGACACCTGTGTGTTATGGGAGGAGGAGGAATAAACAGGTGTAGAAAATTGGAGGATTAATAGTAGGAGGAGGCCTCCAATGATGGATTGTAAGAGGTGTCGTAGTGGGCGGATGTGAGAGGAAACAAGAAGTCATCTTGTGGCTCTCTGAGTGAAAACATTACGAACATTACTGTGAAACACTTCACCACCAGCCTACGGCCACTGAGCTGCATTACACTGTACATTGTTAACGCTGGATCCAAAGGGAACTCTGATGGATCACCTGATGGATCGCTTCACAGCATAAAACAGGTCATTGGTCCTCCATAACCCCCCCCATCCCTCAACGATGGCAGAAGAGGGTTTGATGTAAAAGCAACTTCCATGGACCAATATATTTGTATTCTTTAGTGAAGCCAAAGAGATAACAGCGAGCATGGTGTAAGAAGTATTCTGATCATTTACTTAAGTGAAAGTAGCAACACTGTGAAAATACTCCACCACAGGTACAAGTCCTGCTTTCAGTATCCTGCGTATTCTGCAGAAAAATGGCCCCCGTCAAGTGTTTTATTTGTTATATATATGATGTTTTTGGATTACTGTTGCATTAAAGTGTACGGTGCATTTCATGGCTGCGGAAGTTTAAATTTAAGTTTAAGTTCTAATTTGACCTCCTTTATACAGTGTTGGGTAGTTTAATGTACACTAATGCATCATATTCAATAAGGTCATTGTGTGTCTGTAGTGGCGATGTCCCGCGAGAACCACGGATCTCTATAAAGACAACGTTTTGCAGCATTGTGGTCGAGAAGTGTTGAGAAGTTTCTCAACCCATAAAGGGACACTTAATCCTTAAATTTGTCCGAGTTTTTTTTACATTTAATTCATAATCACCAAATTTGGAGATACCTGGTTTTCACTGGACATGAATGGTTTGAAAGCTTGTAATCTGAACAGTAACCAGTAACTATAGTGAGACAAATGTAGTGGAGTAAAAAATACAATAAGCATATTTACATGTGAAAAGTAGTCGAGTAGAAGTATAAAGTTGCATAAAATAGCAAAGAGGTATATTTGTACTCAAGTACACTAGTGAATACATGTACTTAGTGTTTCAGAGGTTTCATCAGCCACTTGAATCAACAGCACAAACCAAAATGGTGTCAGACAGATGTTACATGCGCTCTGCATTCCTGTCTGTTAATGATACAAAGACGTCTACACAACGTGACGCATGTTGGACATTGATTATGAGCCTTAAACAAAAGAGGCCGGCTTGTATACCTCGACCCCAGCTACACTACCGGGGTTATTCATCACGATGTAACAACGTGTGCTCTCAGCTCGACTGGGGAAATGACTGAGACTTTCTAGAGCGACACGGAGCATGAAACCAGAGTCAAAGGGGAAGGAAGGAAGTCCGTCACTGCCTACTCCACCCAAAGCTGGTGGCCGGGCATCATGTAAGACACACAACTGTGGTGCAACACTGTGCAGAGGAATGAGCTGGAGAGAGGCTGTTGAGGGGGACTGCCTGCTCCCTGTTTCTCCGTTTCTCTCTCTCCCTCCCTCTCCCTCTCTCTCCCCCTCTCTCTCTCTCCCTCGCTCTCTCTCTCTCTCTCTGTCCCTCTCTCTCTCTCCCTCCCCCTCTCTCTCTCTCCCTCCCCCTCTCTCTCTCTCTCTCTCTCTCCCCCTCTCTCTCGCTCCCTCTCTCTCTCTCCCTCGCTCTCTCTCTCTCCCCCTCTCTCTCGTTCTCTCTCTCTCACCCTCTCTCTCTCTCTCCCTCTCTCCCTCTCTCTGTCACCCTCTCTCTCTCTCTCTCTCTCTCCCTCGCCCCCTCTCTCCCTCTCTCTCACACCCTCTTTCTCTCTCTCTCTCTCTCTCTCTCTCTCTGTCTCTCTCTCTCTCTCTCCCGGCTCCTCCGTCTGCCGGCCGGAGAGCAATAGCGCGCATTGGAGCTCAACCGCCGGCTTTATATACCGGTCTATTTTTAGCCTCTCGCGAGCCCACCTATTTTTATCCAATATGAGCTCATCACCCGCCCAACTCATCCAATGGGATGAGAGGAGGACGGAGGGGGGCGTCCAATGGGAGGGAGCGAGTTGATCGAGGGGGCGGGTCACACGAGGAGCCAATTGTCTGCAGTGAAACGGGCAGCGAGGGAGGAGGAGAAAGGGACAGACTTCTCACTCTGCCCGCTTTTCCAGGCACCACATACCAGCGTCCTGGCCATTTTCAAGCTAATTGTTCCTCTAGCCGTAACGAGACATAACATTTTCTTTCAGAAGGCATCATTCTAAAAAGCAAAAAGCAAAAAATTAAATAAAAAAAGCTTTCTGGTCATAACAATTAAGCACTTGTCATTTCAGTAATAATAAACACTTAATTGATGGCATTAAACAGCAAAATATCATATTCTGCCAAAGTCAAGCTGTAGTCCTTCCCTCTGGGTGTCTGTGCCTCATAGCTTGTCTGGTCCTATTTTCTTTTGAAGTCTGAAATACAAGGCTGAGTATGACATGATGGGTGGCTGGTCCAGACGCACCTATAAAGGCAGCTATATCAGAGTCAGAATCAGCTTTAATGGCTATGTGAATACATTTGACTCTGTTTATTTGTTGCTCTTGACGTACACAGAAATATATATTTATATATTGACAATATATGATAATATGTCCATATTAAAACACAGTGCAATTTAAATATAGACGGTCTGCGGGAAAAAATTGTTCCTGTGTCTGTTTTTTCTGTTCGTCTGTTTCTATTTTGTCTGTTCTGTAGCGCCAACCACAGGGGAGAAGCTGACACATGTTGGGTCCAGGGTGTGAATTGGTATGACGGGTCCGCAGTGATGGTTCCTGATTCAGGAGGAGCACAAGTCCTGAATGGAGGGGCAGGTTGGCACCAATGGTTTTCTCTGCGGTCCTGATTGTCTGTTGTCGTCTGTTTTTGTCCCGTTTGGTGGCTCATCCAAACCACACATTGTTAGACGCGCAGCGAACAGACTGGATTATTGCAGTACATAAACTGGATCAGCAGCTCCTGAGGCAGGTTGGACTTCCTGAATGTGTGGGAGCCAACCATGTTCAACTTTGTGCCACGAAGAGATCTAATTTCATATAAGATTCAACCCCACTGAACTTTGACCTGTGACACTGTGAGACCCACTAGTGTCCACCCAACTTCAGAGAGAGTTTGGGATGGCCCCTCAATCAGGAAGTATTAGAGTCCACAGATGTGCTAGTGTATGCACGCTGCTGCTGCATTGAGAGGGAGAGTGAGGCTTCTTTCTTCTACTTTGCTCCTCATCGTTCAAATAGACGATCTTTGGAGATGACTTTGGAGTGATGGGACTGGCTCCGCTGTCTGAGGTGTATTATTTTGTTATGACTCTGGAGTAAGGCTATGAAAAGGATTGCCCCGTGATAGTGAGTCATGCTTACACCCACCTATTCGGTCGTTTCCAAAAGTTTATTTTTAGGCGGTCTGCCCCGACACACAACGCCCAGTGACCATCCAAGAGTTTATACTCTCCATGACACATATTAATAAAAAAAAAAACACAAAAATAGATAATAATAAAAAATAAACCACGAGTTTCCCACAAAAATCGCCTTTTATCTAAGTTCTCAGCCACAGTGCTGTTTTTATTTGACTGTACATTCATTACTGGTGAAGGTTTTTCCTCGAGCGCGCTCCTGACAGGCGCGCGCCCCCTCAGAAGGTTCCAACACATCATGACGGGCGCGTGCAGGACGATCAGCCGACCCACCACTCCCTGCACACCACTCACTCCACCCTCTCATGAACGCCTTCACGTCTGTTACAGAATTCAAATCCAAACGACTCTACCTAGAAATAGGTAGCCCTGAATGAAAAAAAAACACTGTGATCAAATATCATAGCCAAGGCATACTTTATACTTGGCTACTACTAAAACTGATTGTGAGAACACTACTTACATAATAACTATGTGAAGCCCACTTATCCATGGTATAATTGTAATTAAAAATAAATGGAAAATCATCTTTGTGCTGGTGTAATGTTACAAATTTGGGCAAGAACACCATAGATTATATATAATTGTTTGACATATCAGATGATGATCAAATTGTATCAAAATATAGCCTCTAAATGTCTTTCCCACCACCATCTCTCTTAAAACTTTACTTTTGGCCTGTGTGATTCACAGCAGGTAGGAAGCCAAAAGAGGAGAGTATGAAGGATAAATGACGTAATTCCAAGTGTCATTTCAACCGGCCCTGTGATGTTACCAAGAGCAACGCTGAACATCAGCATTTAGATTTAGTTCATCATTTTCCTCCCAGTTAAATTGTAGTAAAAGTATTCTGAGTTTACACAGTCCTACACTGGCCTCTAGTGCTGTACGGCTGTCATTACGTCTCATGTGCAGATATAATAGCTGCTTCTCCTCGTCTGTGACGCTGCAACAGCTTTAGTTTGAGACTCAAAAGGCTGTTGGTACATGTTTGGTTCACTTTGGACGCGCAGAAATATCGAAGCTAAAAACGACAAACCAAGTCTCGTTAGACGTGCACGCTCCACGAGAGTCTCGCGGGAATTCCGTGTCTCCGAGACGCGAGATCTCACTGAGGTAGGCGGCGGGAAGAGCCGCGAGGTGGCGGCACCGTCCCACCTGTGTGAGGTCCAGGTGGAGACACACACGGTCCAGAGGCACAGTTAGGTAAGGGTTTAGTTGTTCCAACTTTTAATGTTAGATTTAGGCTCGGTAATCTCAAGCGCTCTCATTGTGCATTTGTTTGTTTCACTATAACATTCGAAAACACATTAAATAAAAAGGGACGCTTAGGTAAACACCCCTGTGACGTCACTAGCTTACAGTTACAGTGTTACCATACCACCTAACTACCCCGTAAATGACTATTTCATATTTAATTTGTCAAGGAATTGTTATATGTGTGCTGTAAACATTGTGTCAGTTATCTATCTCTTTATTAAACAGGATAAAACAGGTTTAGAGCAAATAATACTATAACTCTCATCTCTAATAAGATGAATTTGGTGTATTTATATGACACTTTAAGTGACCAAGTTGGGATGTTAGTTTCAAGCTAAAATTACCTATGAATCCCACTGTTATGGGCACCTGTTATTTAAAACTAACTAACATCCACCAGTATCTTAAAACACCCTCACTTACAGTATGTTTCGAAAAAACAGCTGAATTGATGCTTTTTTATTGTTGGTCTTGTTACCACTTACACCAGCCACGCCTATCATATACACGGGGAATTAGTAACATTAGGGTTCATATCAGCCTGAAAAGGGGGCGCAACCCTCATGTAAGTAGGCCCACAGGACAACAAGATGACAATGACATCTCGTTAAATGATGCATTCTCAATCAGCCCACGAAACTCAGGGAATGTGCATGAGTTAATTGACGTGTGTGTTTGTGTTTTGTGTGTGTGTGTGTGTGTGTGTGTG
>JACSYO010002163.1:392500-440000 GCA_016806645.1 Ophiodon elongatus
ATGTTTTTTGGCAGTTTAGAGATATCGTACATCTGGATTTTCCTTCATTTGTTGAAGTAATAGCAGACAAACACTGTAAAAAAATAATG
Organism: Ophiodon elongatus; assembly: GCA_016806645.1. Taxonomy (NCBI): domain Eukaryota; kingdom Metazoa; phylum Chordata; class Actinopteri; order Perciformes; family Hexagrammidae; genus Ophiodon; species Ophiodon elongatus. The sequence continues at coordinate 392,590 of JACSYO010002163.1, forward strand.
TACTAAAGCAAATTAATGATGTAGTAAAGCAAGAAACCGTCTGACAAGGAGAGAACAGCTACAGAAGATAATAAAAAAGAAATGAAACAATCTACTAACCAAATGATATGGATTGTTTGAAGTTAGAGATCAATAATTCAATAAACCGGATAATACACATTATAATATACAAAGTAAGCCAAATTATATGAAATATAGAATATAAGAAAAAAACCCGGTTATTTAGCAAACAACGGCGTTAATCTGACAAAAAAAACTGTAATAATGCTGTTTCACTCTCCAGCAAACATTCTGTAAAGGAGAGTGACCTTTTTGTGACGCATGACGTTGGAGAAAAACTGCACTCTACTCAAAATGATTTGACCAAAAACAATTTAGCTGCTTTACACATTTTATTTTCCTCAACTCGCTGAGAAACTGCTTCAACTCAGTAAAACACATAGAAAGACTTCACCTGCCAGCAGCGGTAAACTATTTCATGCAACCTAGTTGAAATGTTAGACTGAAGCTGTCTGAGCAACGGGGCAAAAATACAAATGTATATCAATAAATAAAATAAAAAATACATTTATATATGAATACATATGCTCACTCAGTAAGGTGTGAGTGAGCAGACTGTATTTGCTTTATATTTGTAATTGATTGTGCTAATGTCTAGGATGCAACGCACAGAAAGGGAGGGATGGTTTCAGTGCATGAACCTTTGCGGTTACTTCTACTTTTCTGGAGCACCACTCTACACCCAGATGGGACTTGAACCCACAATACCTGACTTAGGAAGATTATGCCTTATCCATTAGGCCAGTGGGGCTTCAGTGGCACTGGTGGAGAGACAACGAAGACATGAAAAGGGACAAAGACAGCAGGGAGCAAACATGGCGAAGCACTGAAAAGATAGGGAACATGAGACAAAAGCAATAATGGTCTTCATTTTTATAGTTATGTGATAAGACAATATACATTTCCCCTGCTGCACCACTCTGCTGTCAAACACCCCGGCTGGGACTCAAATCCACAATCCCTGGCTTAGGAGGCCAGTGCCATGTCCATTAGGCCACTGGGGCTTACCTTTAAATGTGAGACCACCTACAAGATGAATCCAGGTACACAAACATATAGTCGTGACCTTTCAGATTTTTATCAAGATGGTCCCACAGCTGGTCGCCTCAGGGTGTTACGTTGTGTATGTCTGTGTTGCTGATGATCTCTTTTCCTTTGGGGTCAACCCCAACATCCATGGACTCGGACTTTACAGACATTTTGATCAGTAGAGCAGGCGGGAAGATTCCTTCCTGAATGCAGTATTTCTTTTTCTCTCGCTTACAAAAATGAAGGAACTGCTTCTAGTCACATCTCAGAAGGGTTGCTCCCTCTGCGCTCCTCTGTCCTACAAGGAGCCCTTTGTTTCCAGCGGTGTTATCATCAACAGTAAAATGTAGGTTAAAGTCTTTTGAACCTCCCTGAAGCATAGACAGCAGAGGATGGTTTTGATCCATTGACCTCTGGGTCAAGGGCCCAGCACGCTGCTGTCAATCACCCCGGACGGGGCGCAAACCCACAATCCACAGTCACCAGTTCACCCGTCCGGGAAAGTTAGCAGCCGCAATGTTGCGCGCATTGTTTTTGGGACACATGCAGCCACTTTCCCAGTAAGTCTCTGCATCAATTAGTTTGGCTGCGAGGTTGTCAGTGTGTCTGCCTGGCTTGCTCTGGGTTTCCCCGTGGGATTCTTATTGTCGATTCACGGTTAATCTGTTAATTGTTAACATCACATTTCATATTAAGTACTTCATTCATGGTTCTGTCACATCAATGGGTGTTTCCCTTTATCTATTGTGAGTTTAAGGCTGGGCAGGGTTTGTAAAGGAGATGCTACTGACCTCAGAACCAGACATTCAGAGCTGTTAGTCTGCCAGAGAGAAAGAGAGAGAGGTCCTTTCACTGGGATTTGTTCTGATTGGTGTGAAGTGTAATCACTCTGTGTGACCAGGCAACTTCATGCTTTTGAAAAAAAATATGCAGTTTTAAATACTTAAATACATGCCTGAGTACCTCCTAAACCTCCATCTCTTTGTTAATGACTAAATTATTCCAGTTATTCACTCAAACTTCATGCTGTCCATATGCAGGAGTGGGCTAATACACACACACACACACACACACACACACTTGATTAAGTGGATGGTAGTGTGATTTTCTTCATGATAGATGGCTGTTGGAGATACCTTCTCTGTACCACACACACACACACTCACATAAAGCCCAAAGACCATTTAAGAGACAACAACATGCACAGAAAAAGGTAATTCATAAAGTTTTGTACACACGGACACAGAAATGCAAAAGTACGTAAATGTGCAGAAACACATCCATGGGAAGGTCTTCCACGTCCTCGCTTGCAGAGAGACATGCACAGAGCCACTTAAACTGCTGTCACAGTTCCGCCTTCAGCTACTTTCAAACTCTTAACTGTCACATGGGAATATAAAGATTCATCGTCACAATCACAGAATAAAGATCCTCTGAATGCCTCAGAGGATCTTTGGATGGTTTATTAAGTCAATGTGAACCTATTTTCCCACGTGTAGAAAGCCATGTTTTATTCATATGGCATTCACTTAGTGGATTGGCTTGCCAAAGACATTTAACGTTAATCAGTCACTGGAGAATATTTGAATTGAATCATATGAGTTTCTTTGCCATGAGCGCAGACATTGGCTTTGACTTTTGACCTCTACGCCGCTGATTACTTGTGATGATTGTGATTCAGGCCCCAACTTATCCTGCTGTTTCCCCCCCAGTGTCTTTCTGGAGAAATGCCCAACTATTAATGTAAATGCAAATGAGTCCTTTTCAATTTCATGCTATTTGCATGCAAATTGCTTGGTTATACCAAACGCTGGATTAATTCGTCAGTGTCCAGATGCATGTTTGCTCATGTGCATGTTTGTAAATGTTCAATTTAGATTTCCTCAAAGAAAAAAAGTGTGACACAAATAAAGTTTGAATATAAATACGTACTCTCCTTATTTTTCTCTGCATGTTGTGACTTTATGAAGGATAAAGCCAGGTGTTGCCTAGTTATCCCCAGCGTCAAAACGGTTTGAGGAGCCATAAATAGCTGCTTTCATACCCGGATGAGTTGTCTGAGAGAGAAGCCAGCCGACAGACACACAGAGCAACAGCTGACTCGGCCACCGTTCGACCCCATCTGAACCAGATTCAAATGATTGTGGTTACGACTGTAAAAGGGATCGAATATTTAATCGCTTGTTTTATTTTGACACAACACTTCACTTGCTTCAATGAAATTGTAAAAGTCTATCGTCAAAAATACCAACCTCATCTTAACGTTATAAATTGTCTGTTAAAAGTCTTTCCTTCTTTTCCCACTCGCTCTTCAGCTCGGTGTGGAGTTGCTCTGACCTTAAAGACGTTATTACTGTCCAGGCTCGCTTACTAGAACTTCACAACAAAACCCATGAACCTTGAAATACATCGTAGTGTATTTTTGAAGATCCAACTGAGAGAAACAGGAAAGACAAATGCCTCTGGTCTGGGTTTCTTTCCCCAAGAAAATACAAATCTCCCTTTGTGGTGTTGAGGTTGCAAGTTGAGAGGTGAGACCTGGTTCTTGGTGCATGGTGTACATCTTCATCCACATCTTCCCCGACCTTACCTTTCTCTTCGCACTGTGCACTAATAAAGCACAAACGCCTTCAGAGTGATATTAAAAATCAAGGGATATTTCATTATTCATTTATTCTTTCAGATCTGTTTCTATCTAGGCCAGTGCTTTCCAGGCTCTGGGCTGGGGATGTTGCTGAGATATGGATTTCATTGGGACGGTTATCTGGCACAGAATCAGGCTATTCTCTATTATTAATTTTAATGGAGGCTGTCCCCTAACGGTGGCGTGAGCATTACTTGTCACTATTGAAGTCAAACGGTTGCTGTTTGCTCATCCCACACTTTAGGACACACTCTAGTGAGGCCGACGTTTTAAGAAGACTTTATTTAGCAGGTTGTTTGAATACTAATATGGCTAAAATATAAAATATAGCTGTAATCCAGGTTCTTGAAAATACTTTAGCCTACTTTGCTGTTTAAAATGAATTCCACAGAATAGCTGAAGGGCCGGATAAAGTCTTCTTGCAACCAAACTTTAGGTCCTCATCGTGACATGAAACCCCTGATTAAGGGGCTTGGAGCTTCAGGGCTTTTTATCCTCTGGACAGAAACAGTGAAAGGAGTCTAATTACACCCTTGCTTTGGCAACAACAGACCCTGACAACAGTGGACTGTAAATCCCCCCCAGAGAGGTTTCTGGTGGTAATATCAGAGGCTATCTTTAGTCTGGACCCTGTAATTAAGCAATATAACCACAAGCTTCACATTTCTTCGAGTTCCCTTAAGTATTAATTTGCTCCAATCTGCACTGTTGTCAATAATCCAGAGCTGAGTTTCTCACCTCTCCTCTGTGGCTCTTACCGTGCGTCAGCATTTCTTTCCTATATAACAGTCAAGACGCACAAGAAACGTTTTTTACTCCTACAACTTCTTTATGAGATAAGGCTAAATAAATATTTAATTTAAGTCATATTAATTGGAAAACCCTGATCTGGACATCTTGGGTTGTTTTTCTCTTCTCAGCTTTGTGCTCACGTATATTTCTCAATGCATTCCTTTCACTTTATCTGCATGAGGAAATTTAATCCACAAAGACACAGTTGACTTGTTGGCCAGCTGGGAGCCAGAAGTAGACGGGATCAACAGTGCTAAGACCAACTCTAACCAGCAGTTTACCTCATTAGCTGTAGATTAGAGCAGGCTGGAGATGCAGGATATGGGTGTAGACACGTAGTGGATACTCAGAGGTTTTTCTGCAACAACTGTGGTCGACTCCAGTCGAGCCTCAGTTTAGTGCTCCATGTACGCAGTCACAAAACATCCGATCTTTAACCCTCGGTGTGAGCGATCTAACATTCCCATGGCTGCGTACACAAAAAGAAACCACAAGAATTGAGAGTCAGATTCTTGTGGTTTCTGTCTGTTTTGTCAGTGATGGAAACATCAGACAAGTGCCATAAAAAGGTTTGAAGTCAGACTTCCTTTTCCTGTTTAAATAGCAGCAGGACTTATCAGAAAGTAGAGAGGATGTACAGCAACAGATAGTGGTTTTTATCGTCTGGCCGAGCTTTAAAGCAGGGAATTGTCATAAATTTGACCCTCAGAGTTGATTGTGTAATATAAATCTGAAATCACTGTAGACATCATGACTATCCATAACCTTCACAGGACAGCTTCTTTCTTTCTTTTTTTACGGGTATCCATTTTCAAAGATGTAGAGATATTATTATTGCTCCACAAAGCATACCGAATGTCTAACATGCTTTGATGTTGAGCCACTGGTGGCCAAGTCATTTTTTTACTCTGATGGGTGCGGACACAGAGAATTTATAGAAAAGTGTCGACATAACATAGTCACATACTTAAAATAAGGCTGATGGCTAGAGTTCCTAGTGAGTACTCTGTGCAAGTCTGTGAGTGAACACAGTGGGGACTTTCTTAAGTATCTGTCACCAGTCCGGGCCACTGAGGTTGATAAGTCAACTTCAGAGTCTCAAATCTCATCTTCAGCAGCATGATGTGGTACTTAATCAAGTACATCTAAAGCTCTAAAGCCAAGGTTATCTCTCTTATTTCTTCAGGAATCATTTCAAATCCTAAAAGTATGCTTGCAGGGTTACTCTACTTGGTTATGGTTAAAGGGATTTTACCTTCATGACTGCTGGTAACAGACGAGACACTGACTGGGATCATCTGCCATCTTTTGTCATTTTCATTAGGATGGGGAAAATCCCAAAATTGCAATCGGAATATCCGCATGAGAAAGAGTGACTTATTATAGCTGCCCATTAGAAATGTCTATCTGTCTCGCCACGAGCAAAGCATTTAACTCTCAAGATTGTTCTGCGCGGGGCGCCTCCCACGCGAGACCGTATGTAACTGTGTGAATGTGAAGCAGAGAAAACAATGAGTGTTCTCAGTGAACCTTTTCTTAGATAAATATAGATGAAAAATATTTTTAAAAAAAAGAAGCAAATAGTGAATTGACTCTAAAGTGTGTATGCGGCAGCACGGCGACCCGGGCCGAGCAGTCTGATGATGATGAATAATCATACGCACCGGGGTCGAAGGTCAAGCTGTCCACGTGGGTCTGGTCTGTCAGTGACACAGTCCAGACGTACTGCGTCTGTGTGTTTGGCTATAAAGTTTCCGTGTGTGTGTGTGTGTGTGTGTGTGTGTGTGTGGGCACATATGTTTGAATATTTGAGAAGATTTGAGTCCATGTGGAACAGGAAGAAGCAGCAAGTAGATAATTAGTTTGTGTGCATGTGACTGATTAATAATTGATTTACATTCATGTAGGAACAGACACGTAACCGTGGAGAAATGGTTACCAACCTAAAAGATATATCAGATTACAAGATGTTAGCTTGATGCTGGTGCGATCTAAAGACTTGGCGTAAGAGAGAAAGTGAGATTTGATAACTGCTGTGATGTATGTGGACACGTGTTAGAAAATGATTTTGCATGTGCGTACATGTACTTGTGCATGTCTCCACATGAGTGCCCATCTGTGTGCCTATAGGCTTTGTTCCCAGGCTTCTGCAGGCCCCCCGCTGTAATTGCACCAGTAATTGGTGAAGTGATAACCCCATTTCCACAGGAAATGTGCCCCGGTTTCCTCGCCCCCCGCCACCATCATCCCCCTCTGGTGGCGCAGCCAACAAAGTCCTCCCTCTGGGAACGTTGCACCAGACAGCTAGGGTTCCCTGGGGTTTGGCAAGCAGATGAACAGACGGACAGAGAAAGACACAGAAACAAAACTGCACACATGTGTAGCGTACTAACACGCCCACATGTACGAAGCTGTGTGTAGGCTGTGCGGGAATAATTGGACAGATTAATGATAAGTTCCACTTGTGTGTGTGTGTCTGCGGCGAAAAAAGTGGTGTGTCTGAATATATAAACAAGGAGAACTCGCTGTAAAACACCAGGAAAATAACAGAGTTGGACTCCCATGAGTGAGATAACGATTGAAAGACAGACCAGATTCTTTCATCATCTTTTCTTTCATTTGTATCTTATATGTCATATTTCACTGTGCCGGTGCAAACTCCCACAGGGCTTACAGGACTATTCATTAAACGCGATGTGTGTTGCAAGTCCCGCGCTCAGCTGGGAAACTTTCCTTAAACTTGTTATTGCTCACGAAATGTGGAATAGTCCAGCAATGCCTGTGTGGTAACCAAATTAGCAAACATCCTGTCCAGCAGTGTGCGGGTCGTCGTCTCGGCCCCGATGTGTTGCCATGCCGACACGGAAAGCAGTGCTGCGTCCTACGTTTGCCTAACGGATACCCAGCAGAGTTCTGTCTCGCTGCTTTCCTCTGTTGCTTCTGATGCCGTGACGTCCCTTGCACCTTCGGCCCGCCAGCCTCACCTTGACAGTCACACTAAAGCTCAAAATTGGTCGTGCCCACGCGGGCGTTCATCTCAGAAGTCACTGAAAAAAGAGGTGGAGCTCAGACAGGGACACACGGAGATCTTTACTGGCACTGCACTTCGTGTCATGTTGTGAACTGAGCTCATGCACGGATCATCGATTTAAAACAGTCTTGATTTGCCTCATCTGGGCGTAATCTGAGATAATGATGAACTCGCTGTAACTTTTTTTTTCTTTTACACTTCTTGTGAACAAGTAAAAACAGCAACAAATCTCAGCTGGTTCAGCACAACACAGACGCTTTATCCTGTTCCTTCTGATTGGCAGTCAGGAGTAGTTACCTGCGTGCTGTGTGAAGTCTTTTGCAGTCTTTTTGTCTTGTGTGCAGGTGTGTTTGTTCATGAGAAGGCCAGCACACAGATGCATTGTCGTGTTTGTGTGTGTGTGTGTGTGTGTGTGTGTCTGTGTCTGTGTCTTTGTGTCTGTGTCTCTGTGTGTGTGTGTGTGCGTGTCTAGTGCAATGCAGGAATGTTCTTAGCTGTATCACACGCCACACATTTGCTCTAATCACATTGACATCCATCACAGCTCCCATGACCAGCAGCCTTTAATCTAATGTTCACCACGGATAAAAATACCCACCACTGACACATACGCACACATATAAATGCACAAACAGCAAATAAACAAAAAAAACAGACACCGAGGCAAATATGGAGAGGCAGACGCTTGCACCACTATGAAGGAACTTTTCAGGCGCACACATATTTCAGTGTGTGTGTGTCCGCGTGTGCGTGCAAGCACCAGTAGGATTATGTTTTACCATTTCTGTTCTTTTACGTCTTAACCTTTTCCGTCTTTGATTCCTGGTGACAGGAGTCAGAGGCCAATCGGCTCGGATCAGAGGTCACGACCCTCGTTGACCCCGCTGTCAACCTGGTGCCGATAAGAATGGCTGCACTCAGCAGGCTCGCGTGTGTGCGCTGCAAGTTTGTGCATGTGTGCAGAGAATGAGCAGTTAGCGCTGCTTTCATAGAACAAGGGACGCCTTTTTACTATTAAAGTAACCTATTTATATTTCTTCATCTTATCTTTTATCTTTTCCTTCTGTGGAGTTCTTTTATGACTGAATAAGGTCAATTAAGTGGCATTGGCTCTTAAAGTTGAGAACTTGTAACTTTAGTCTGTTGAACTTTTGATAACATTAGGCACAAAACAAGTGTTTGGTACTTTTTTTAAATTTCAACATCACTTCCCGTGCAGAGCTAGAAATACTAACCAGTATCCACCGAACTGCTATCACCATAAAAAGCATTTATAAACAGTCTCAAGTTAAGCTATCGACAATGTTGAAAGTTAAAACTCAACATTTTGATATGAAAACTATTTATTAGAGTGACATCTGTAGACTGGGAGGATCATGAAAATCAATGAACAAACTCAGTACAATTACGAACTAGAGGATAATTGAGGATACAACGATCGGTTGTGAAGAAATATTACACAGAGAAGTGACCATGTATTACCCAGCCTCTTCATAGAACGTCTTCATTGTCACTCCTTTTCACTCTCAATCTTAACCAGCTTTTCCCTCAATATAAAGTGGCCTTGGATATTTTTCTGATAATCTTCGCCTTGTTCTCCTCTCTACGCCACACGACAACCATCTATTTCGGTATCAGATTGTTCTTCCAGCTTTCAATGAAATTTGAAGGCATTTGGGAGCTGAGAGTCAGTAAAAAAAAAAATAATCTATTTTCATTCAGAGTTTCTAAAAAGGCTTCAGAGTTGGAGAACAGATTACTGCTGGGTCGATACAACCCTCAGAAAAATCGACGCAGACGATTGCTGAAAATTTCACTCACACTTTCCTTTCATTTTATGAAAGCATTCATTCAGAAGTTAGTGTAGACTGTGACGTGAATGGGTTGACCTCCATCGACCGTGTTCGGTAATGAATGTACGAATATTTCATTTAGCCTTGGCAGGTGTGTGTGTTAATATCCTGTTGAACGTTGGTATTGATAGAAAGCCAGGCTGCGGGGTATAGATTGTGCTCTTTGTATCCTGAAATATCTGGAAATGTGTGTGGTTGATGGTGAATGAATGTGTGTGTGTGTGTGTGTGTGTGTGTGTGTGTTTGTGTGTGTGTGCGTGCCCTCATTAACTAAATAGCCTTGATGTCTTGGAAAAACACTCCATTATTCCAAAGTCTGTGTTTTAGCCAAAGTGTTGATGAGCAGCGTGGGCCAAATCATTCATCTGTGTGTGTGTGTGTGTGTGTGTGTGTGTGTGTGTGTGTGTGTGTGTGTGTGAGAGAGACATGGGAGGTGTATGTGGGTGTGGGGGGGGTTAAGTCCAAGAGGCACCCCTCGACACACCACACACGCCCCCTCGCAAATTATGTCGGCATGGTTGCTGTTTCCAAGGCAACTGTCCCAAGAGTAAGGGTGGGGTGGGTGCAGCTGGTGCTTCTCGACTCAGTCAGGGGTGTGTGTGTGTGTGCGTGTGTGTGTGTGCGCATGATGGAGAAAGGAATGTGTGTTTTCATACTGAATAAGAGTCATTCATCGTTGTGAGGTCAAGATAGAAGACAAAAAATGTCCCCAAATTCTGTTTATGTGTGATGGTGTGTGCAGGCTGAAGAAGTTGTTTCCAAACCGAGTGATTGAGTTGTTGTTGTGTGTGTGTGTGTGTGTGTGTGTGTGTGTGTGTGCGTTTACAAAGCCACTCTCAGTTCCCCCTTCTCTCCATCTGAGTGTCAGCCTCTTTGCCATAATGCTGATTTAAGGAGCTCTAAAGTGAGGATGTAAACTAGATTCCAGTCTGTCTGACCCAATAAGATGCTGAATGTCGCTGGTGTTTCCACTGCAGAGGTGGTTTCACATTCAGTTAGGCTGAGCTTTTTCCCTTTTTCATTGAATTAGGCGAGGTCATGCTGCACTTGGGGCACGCAGACTGTAATTCAGATGAAGTGCTGCCTGATGCTTTTGTGGGCAGAGCAAGGCATGAATTCCACCGGGGTTAGATTCCCTGTGAAGAGGGTGACGGAAACGTCTCGTCTTCAAATGGCCTTTGAAATCAAGTAGCTTCAACCCAGGGAAACAATGTGAGGCGACTGACAACAACCGTGTTCTTGTACTTTTTTGCATTTCAACATCATTTTTAGCAACAAGGGGAAGAAAAAAAAAGGGTGCTGACGTCTGTAAAAAAAACATCATTGCATGGCAATTTTCATTTAACACTTACAGAATCGTAAATCCCACATCAGCTGGTCACACAAATGTTAAAACAGGAACCACAGCCCCATCTGAAAGGCCCCTGGACTCTCTACACAACAGACATTTCATAGCAGAAAAAGCCTGCGGTGTTATTATAACAATTATAATCAAACTATTGCAATTAAGTGTGCTGTTTCAGGGCCTGGTGGCTCACTGGTTTGGCTTTCTTGGACACCTAAACGAACAGAGCCATCATTAATGTTAATAGTTACAGCTCTGCTTTTTACTGCTATAATAACTCAAAATGTGGCGGAGAAGCTCAGTTGGGAATGACAGACGTTTTCCGTTCAGAGATGCTAACCTCGATCTGATACCAGTATGACACTGATGGTAATAGGACAGTACACACACATACTGCAGCGAAAATCAGGGAACAGGAACTTGTTGTCGTGTCGCAAAAATATGACATTTGTCTTCATTGATCGACTCATTAATTACCAGTGCTTCTTGCGAGTCCAAAAAGAAACACCGTTTCCAACCCGTGTTTAATTTCCATTGTTTTGTTTTCATCATTCCGCTTGTTAACTCTCTAACAGTTTGAAAAGATGGTGACTGCTGCTTGAACAAACAAACAAAGAACGTTGGACAAAACAAACAGACATGTCGCAATTCTGTTGACTTCCTTGTGCTGCTGATGCACCCGCTGGGATTAATGGAGCCAGAATCAGTGTGAGGCAAAACAATTTACCTCTCTGTCCGAAATGTGTACCGAAGTGCCCACTGGCTAAGAAGCAGAGCACTGAGCTAAAGTATAGGCTTCTATATGTGCCTTTAGTGTGCAGAACGTTCTCCTCCTCCTGTGACTGTTTCTCTGTTCCATATTATGTCTTCACTTCCATTGAGTCATGTCTTCCTCCCTCTTGTTCTCTCTCCTAATTTCCTCTCGGCTCATCCATCTCTTGCCTTTTCGACTGTCTGACTGTCAGCATGTTGTGGTTCCTCTCCTCGCCGTCTCCAGCCCCGCCCTGTCTTTCTTCCACCTCCTCTTCATCCTGATTTCTCCACCCTTTTTTTCTCCGCTTCCCTGAGTCTCTGCCTTTCATTTTTCTCTTCTTCTCTGACATTGCTTCTACTCCTCTGTCTTCCCCACTCTTTCCCTCACCCGTCATCCATCCAATCACCATTTCTCACTCTGTCATCATATCATTTTTCCCTTCTCACTTTTGCCTCTTTTTTTCGTCTGCCCTCCTCCTCCTCCTCCTCCTCCTCAATCCACCTGTCTACTCATCATTCTTCACTCTGTTATTACACTACAATTTTCCCCTCACGCTCTCCGCTACTCTTCCCCTTCATCCTCCTTTCTCCTTTGGTTCCATTTCCTCCTCAATCCACCCAAATGCCCATCACCCCCCCCAGCCCTGTCATCGCAACATGGTTTTTACAGGAGTTCTGTCTTCTAGTCTCATCGACCTTTCCTGCCAAATCCCCATCTGTCTTTTCCCATTGCTCATCTTCCTGCTCATCCTCATCACCATCAATCAATATTTATTAAATTTTCCTTCCATCAAGATTTCTTTCACTCTGTTCTCTCCTTTTGCGCTCGCCCCCCCCACCCACCCCTTCTCCTCATCTGTCTGTCATCATGTCATGTTTGGACATTTTGCCTATTCTCATCTCGCAGCTGTCTTCACCCATCAGACCATTTTCATCCTGTTGTCACATCGCCATGTCATTTTCCGCACCCTCTCTCCCTCCTCCTCCTCCTCCTCCTCCTCCTCCCTATTTGACCCTCTCACAATTACTGTGTGCTTTACGTGCGCAGTGAAAAACACAGATGGAAAGTGTTCCAAAAATATAATTTTAACACAATATCAGATTAAAAAAGTTTTTTCTTTTGTCCAAAAATAAAAAAGCAGACTTGTCATATTCTGTTCTGTTCAGATCACATAATTAAATGCCAGATATGAACTGTAAACAAAAGTCACATGGGCTCACAGCATGCAGCTTGTTAATTGGGCAGAGTTGTGGAAACCTGTTATCCCACCGTGTTAGGCATTTTGATGACTTTGGAGCGGGTTCAAACAAATCAGATTCAATTTACTGTAAATTCAGCTAAGCATGATGGACTTTTCCACATTCCCTTTGTCTGGCGCTCATACCGTGTCAAGCGCACGAGGAAACGACTGAATGGGAACTCAAGTTGTAGAAACACATGACTGGAGCACCTGTGACTTCACACGGGGGTTTCTGAAGACATGTCCGGACCACTTGGTGGCATCATTAGTTACCACAGAGAGAAAATCCATGTGTGTTCAACTGAAATGAGGCGAACAAGCAGCACCTGCATGGCCTGAGTGTTACAGCGTGAGATACCTGCTAATCAACCGACACCGTTTGGCCTGCAGGACGCTGGCACTATTTAGAACTTTCACAGACTCGTCTTTTATGTTATTGTGCAGTTTGTTCAGATTACATTTATCAACCCTTACAAAGAGGAGTACAGTTAATCTCAGGAGAGGATAGATACCTGCTTTCTCAGCAGCGTTTGAATGGTCTTTTTCTTGAGTATTAATTTGAACAAACTGATTCAAGTATGTTCACAGTGAATTTACCATCTGTCTTCCGGCTCTTCATCTTTTTTTTTTGTATTTCATATCCAGTCTGCCATAATTTCACAGTCGTTCCCGGCAGTCTCGTCTCATTCTTTTGGATTCATCTCCAGCGCTTCAACAGTGTCCCACTTCTCACCACGTCCACCAATTTCTTATTTTTTTTTTTTTATGTTTTCCTTCTCTTCCTCTCGGTGTTCACTGCTCAACACATTTCATTCATCTAAAAGTCTCTTCATCTTTTCTTGACTCTTCTCAAACCATGCAGGTTTTTTTTTCTTCTGTTTTATATTAAACCCACATGCCAACTAACATGATGGGTAGCATATAAAGAACAGATACAGCAGAGTGTAGAAGGTATTGAGAGTCATTCATTACTTTTTTTCTTAGATCCCACATCTGCTTGAGTCAGCCATAGTTAGGATAATTGCCATGTGTTTGGAGAGGAAAGGCTGTGTGGCTTATTTATAGAATAAGGGGCAGTCACATCGATGTGTCAGCAAAGAGATTTGTATTTTGACAGATAGATTTTTGTTTGTTGGGTTGTAAATGTGGTGGACGAAGATGAGGAACCATGACAACAACTTTTACGTTGGTATTTTCAAACCCTTTGATCACAGGATATTGTTGGTTCACAAGTTTGCATTGAAATCTGACGGAGACAGACGCATCAACAGCCAGGTCTGTACAAACACAAAATTACATTAATTAGCTTTCCATCACATGTTCACATTTGCTGTTGATCCTTACAAAAATTGGTTTTGACACTGGTAGAAAATCAGTGAATTTCTCATACACGCTGTACTAGCCAGTGCCTCCTGTGTAGTTCAGTGAGGTAGAGCTGCGAGGTTTGAATGATTGATTTTTTTTAGTAAAGATTCTCATTCTGGAAGATAGTACCGCCGCGATATTGTAAGTAATATTGACCAGATTTTATTCTGTATGTTCTTTGTGTCAATTCAGATTCAGCTGCTTAAGGAAGCGCGCGCCGTATGTTTGAGGGGTTTTATCCATCACTGTAAAGGAAGAAGCACATGAATGCCCAATGATACAACACTATAAATTATCTCTCTTTTAATAAGAGTGAGCTGAGTCTGCTGCCGCAGTGAAATATGATAAATCATTTATAACTCCTTTTAAATCTTCCCCTGAGTGAAGCAATATTGTGTGCTAAAGCTACACTGGGCCATATTTTATGTTAATTGCGAGCTGCATTATTATCCCATATATTCAATTTCTCCTTAGGGCCTTTTTTATACACTTAGATTGGAGAAGTTACTCCTCGGCCTCTCGTCCCTTTGGTATCATTTAGTCTAAAGCGTCACAGAACGGTCAGGTTGCTTAACAGGAGTGTGCTGTGTGCATTTTACCAACATTATAGCTCCCCCTTCACTTTCTGTGTTTTAAAGTTCAAACCGTGTTTTATAAGCTCTGTCTCTGCCTCTCACTGCTATTTAGAGCTGCCAACGTGTGAAGCCATGCCTGGTGCTGCTTTAAAGCCTATATGTTTATGCTTTTAGCTTCGTGAGCCGATGCCAAGTCCAATCCACTGAAGAACACTTGGCAGTTCAAATATGAAAGTTAACACAAGACAGACGGACGTGCGATCTTCTCATAGTTCTCATAGTTTACATGGTGCAACAGTGTAATCATTTAAAAAACATTTAAGCTGCGTGCTGGTTATCTGTGCTTTCAGAATCGCTCGTTATCGTGCAATCTGTCTGGAGATGTAGTTTTGGTACTGTGTGTGTGTGTGTGTGTTTGTTATTCGCACAAGACACTTTACAGTTTCTTCTGTTTGGTTCGAGTGTCCAGTGTGATAAGTGAAATGAAGCTGCAAGACAAACAACAGACAGTTGTCTGTGTGATAGATAATGCTGGTGTGGGGTTTGACCAACATGTCAGTTTATCTTATTGTTTGTCTGTTGAAAAATCTTCTTAACGGGCGCAACAACTCTGACCATCTGTTACTGAAACAGATATTCGCATTGGGTGTTATGTGTATTTTTTTATTTTATTTTTTGCATAAATTGTTGTTCCTTATACCCATGACTGTGTGTAAACCACATTTCCCAGTGAGAACATTATAAACTCCGGAGCTTACTTTAATTTAGCACCCTCTTATTATTCCCATATTCCCTTATTATACCACAGATTTTCATTCTTACATTCCGGTTAGTGTACGGATTAATTAAAGCACAGACAGTTGAATAAATCTAGAAAGCTAGAAAGTGCATTTCATGTTAATTTATTGCAGATTCTCTTTTCACAAAAGTGAACAAGCCTCAAATCAACCTACGCTGAATGCAACCCTTCATTTCGTCTTCATCTCCTCTTTCAGAGCTAATCCAGAACGGCCGTCTGCTGACGCTGCCCCTGGTGGCCGGGGACCTGCACTCCATGCTTCCGGACGAAGACAGGAGGCGTCTCTATGTGGCCATGAAAGATAACCTGCTGTCTACCAGTTTGGACGACATAACGCAGAACCCACGCAAGGTTAGAACTGGAGGACACACACACGCACATTCACGTATCATTCCAGGCAAGGTACAATACGAACATACAGCATACACGTTGATAGTTGATGAATGCTTGGAGATAAAAACATAATACACAGATAAACGCAGAGTCAAATGACAGAAGATTCAGATAACCAATGTGTCATAGCTTTGATGGGACTAATTACTGATGATAGGAGGAAGAGGAAAGTCACACCCTCCGATCGCTTATCTTTCTCTAATTCCTAACTCTTATTACCGAAATACACATCTTTTCTTCTATTTTCTGTTTTGTGAAGTCGAATTACAATATTTTCCTCTGCTAAAGGTCTAAACAAAACATTTAAGGCTAATATGTACTCCAAACAACTAAACTGCTTCTCAGACACCCTGGATGAAGCTCATTTGTCGACTCAGTTTTTAAACTTTCCAAACAAATAGCAAGATTATGAGTTCCAGTCGGGCCACAAATTATTTCTGCACATTTCTCACATCCCTACCTCCACCACTGTCCAAGTTCACTGATGAGCAGCAGAACCCTTGTTGGAGAGTGATTATGCTTTTAAAGAAGAACAGCTGGAAGTCAACTTATGAACAACGGCGGAGACGGATCACTTGTACGCCACATTTTTTAGCGATCAGGAGACACAAAGAAATGTGTGCGGCCTGTTAATGAAATATTTTATTTTCTGAGGCCTATTCATTTCTTATACCAGCGAGTGCTTTCTGCTTTTGTGCAATTTCTAATGTGTTATTTTGAGGTGTATATGAACATTTTAAGGAGCAGTATTTCCACACGGCATCAATAATATGAAGCTTAAAACCCCGAGGCAGAGCCCCTGCTCTGCTCTGCCCTGTCTTGATTCAGCTGGTGAAGTTCCCGCTATCCACGATATATATTCCTGCAATGCTACTCACCAAATGGTGCAAATGACAAAAAACTTTTCCAACATCAGTAGACGCAATATTCATATTCACAGCAAGTAACACAGTGATGTAAAATCTGGGTGGAAAGCAGTTTAAATCAATCTGATTCTTTCAAAATCTATGATTGATGAAATTAGATATAAGTTACAGGTTTGTTACAGTTCCTGGGTTCCTTCCGCTGCTTTCATTTTATATCCAGACAGACATGGTGACGAGTTCAGGGTCACGGCAAGGACAGCGACAGTGCTGCCTTTTCATAACTCAGCCCTGTCGGATCAAATCAATACCCTCATCTGTCAGAGTACACGTAGGCTATCAGACAGCCAAACAGGTAGGCAAGCAGACAAACAGACAGTGAAACAGACAGACAGACAGCAGTCGAGCTGGCCAGCCACCCACTCAGCCAGGCAGTCAGCCAACAAAAGGATAGATAGTCATAGTCAACTCATAACTCAGCTCCGTGCTGGCTGTAAAGTAATATATTTGTGCATACAGTATTTATAGTCTGTTTAGACTGTTCCAGCTCGTGTGGGGTTTTTTCCCTTGTGGTGTTAAAACCACTCACGGTGCCATATTCTCTACATTTCTGTTTATTTTCTCTGCTGCTGATATCCAGAGCTTCTTGTCAGTGCAGCTTGAGACAAACGTATTCCTACTTTTTCACGGATTTCTTTATCATGATTTAAACCTAACACATACCTGTATATGTGCGCAGCCCTGCTGCCTCAATAAAACAGATTTTGGCGCAGAGCGATGGACATGTAACCAGCTCATCCAGTCCATCCCAGTTGAGGGCAGAGAGCCAAGCGTGACGCTGTTGCCTTCAGACGCGTTTTTCTTTGATCAGGCCAAAAAGCCTGAAGGCATTCCTTCTGTGTGAGTCTACAGCTGGCAACCCACATTACACAAAGGGTCACCAAGGGTTTGAGTGTGTTTGTGTCTTTTTGTTGCATATTTGTTCTTTATTCATCCTCACTACTTCTTTTGTTTCCGTTTTCTTTCTTTCATTTTCGGCACTACCAAAGTACAGAGATTAGTCATTTCTCAACATCAAATTTTCCTTGTTTGATTTGCATAATTCCTTTTTTTTTTCAGCCAGTGATTTCTATATTGCATACAATCACATTTATTTATATTGTATAAACTGACAACCAGCACGCTCTTCACAGAGGGGTGAATTTCCATTAACCGAAGTCTTTACCAGGTGAGAATCCTTTAGTGGTGGTCCATGTTCCTGTCAGTGTGTGGTATTTGGAGATAAGGGGGAACGTGGTCTCTAATCTAATCTGATCATCTCGGCTCTGCACAGGGCTCTGCGGGACTGACTACATCAGGGAACAATTACTGGACATCCAGAAGAAATTGTTTCCTGAAACAATCAGTTGTCATTAATTACTTTCGAAGAGTTGATGTCACATTTCCTAGATTGAAGCAAATTCCGACTTTCCCAACAAAAAAAAAAAGAAAGAAACAGCTTGAGATTTGTCTGCGAGGGCCAATATCGATGCACAGATCTTGTTTCATTTCTATCACTATTAATGATGATAACACTTATATTATCTGAACTAAAACAAAAGTTAAGTTGCTGCGTTTTTTCAATAAACTTTGCAGTGAGGACGATCACTTATCGAATCGTCTCAATCTCAGCTTCACCGCGCTGGTCCCTCAGGCAATGACAGACCCAAGGAAGTATTTAGATTAGTCATGTAGCTGGCATTTTACACTAAGCCAGTCTCTCTCTCTCTCTCTCTCGTTATCGTTGCCTCATCTATTATTTCCTTTCCCAATGGCTTTATATGAAAGCAGTGGAATAATCCCCACTGTGTGGGTTTTTTATTATTATATACTTAATATGGTCAGGTTTCAATTAATCCACTGGTGAGGTCATCCATTTTCTGATTACAAATAAGTATTTTAGGTTGAACTAAGCCATTAACACACACACACACACACACACACACACACACACACACACACACACACACACACACACACACACACACACACACACACACACACACACACAACCTAACCCATATAGGCACGACGCAAATGCGACTTGATTTCTTTACCAACCTATTGATTTTATTCAGACACAATGATTCAGACAGTTAAAAAAAAAGATAGAAACTGTCTCATGCCTTCACAAAAGACTTAAATAGGTTACGTCTCCAGATCTGCCCCCGAGCCATACATTTGACAGGGTTCCATTGCTCGCCTTATTTCTGAATTTCAGAGGTTTTTCTTTCTTTTTCTTTGGGAACATTGTCATTTGTTTTCATAGTGGGCAGTGATGCACATGGCAGAGAGAGCCGACATACATTATGAAGAAAATTAAATATATAGTATAGTGAACTGGCCTGTGGGCTGGCTGATGATCAGACAAAGGCATGTTCTGTTTGGGCGAACTGTCTAACCAAAACAAATCAGCCAATATTTGTGCTACCAAGCCAGAGTGTTGTTCTTTAAGGATAATAGGCACACAATCTGATTCTTCTCAGGTATGTCTGGAACAGGGGTAACCACACAAATTATATTCTAAAAAACTAATGTTTCTGAATGATAAAATTATTATGGTTTACATTTATCGTACCCAGAGGGGTGTTAAGAAAATCAACTAATTGCTTCATCCAAACTAATTACAGTAGTTATTGTGCACATGTAGCTGTAGCTAAAGTGTAGTCACAGTCAAATGGTAGATTCATTTGTCATGGTGCCACTAATACTGCTGCTCTGACAGCTTGACTCATCAATAGGACTCGGCGGTGCTGCCAGGTGGTTTTTAACTTTCTCCTCCCTGAAGCTGCCTCGCAAGAGGGATTAAAACCTCCCTCTTCTCCTCCTGCCTTTTTTCCCTCTAGATTAGTCATGTTTTGCTGACTCTCCCTGCCTCGCTTCCCTGTCAAGCACCTGCCAATCCCAAAAGCCTTTTATCTGTGATTTAGAGTCAGTAATAAAAACAGTTTTTAAATCTCTTTCTCTCCCTCTCTGTTTTCTTTATCTCGCTTGCTCTTTGTAGCTACACTGGCCAGCTAGTCCAGACCGTGTCCAAGAGTGTCTCATGGCTGGGAAGGATCCAGAGGTGAGTCAAACACACACACACACACACACACACACACACACACACACACACACACACACACACACACACACACACACACACACACACACACACACACACATTAGATCAAATAAGTGAGGCAACATATACCACTGTAAATGCTGTACTGTTTTAAAGGTCACAGACAATTATTTCAGACAGAATTCTACACAGATACAATTCAGTGGCTCCCTCGTCAGGTCATTTCAAGTTGAACAATGTTTCTTCACTGTGTGCTGCAACGTCAAACTGTCGCACAAGAAACGGTCTGAAGAGTTCTGCAGCGATAATGTTGCATGATAGATAACAAAATCTAGAGCGCAACTAAAGTTGAATGAAACGGATTCATTTGGGAACACTCAACATGCAAGACTCAGGTGAGCTATTTATTCAGACAACAAAATGACACGTACGGGACAAAATGAGGAAATGACTTTGACAGGGAACTTCAGAAAATCAGGGCCGTTTGGGGCAAAGTTAAACATCCAGTTCATGTTTTTGATGTTATTTCAACAAATCTCAACATGGCTCCTTTTGTTATTATTTTTCCAATATTATCACATTGTGATACAAATTCAACCAATTAATATGAAATAACCACTGCCTATTATATGTAGTAAAATATAATAAAAAATACTTTACATCCTCCGTTAACCCTCACACTGTGGTCCCTCCGTGTGTGTCTCTCTGTCCAGTTGGAGTGTGCCAACTTCCTGCGAGTTCTGCAGCCTTTTAATCAGACTCACCTCTACGTTTGTGGCACTGGAGCCTTCAACCCCCGATGTGCTTTCATAGTTACCAGCGTCTTCCAACAGGTATTATCATTGCACACATAAACACACAAATAACAGAGTGACATGTCTTTTCTCCAGCTGATTGCGTCACATTAATTTCAGGAGTCACGTTCCCCCAGATAATCTTTCATTCATATCGTATCAATAATGTAAACTTAGAAACTAAATATGTTTTGATTCGATCAAGTAGTTTATGAAAAATAAGAAGCCAAATTGAGAATTTAGAAGACTACAACAGTTATTTGTGTGTTAGATACATATTTAATCTGCATTTAAATATATGTATGTATATATATATATATATATATATATTTACATATATCAGACCGGACTTGATGTCAGCAGATATATTAAAGTGGATTGGGACATGCCTAGTTTCCACGTCATCCACTGCACCTTCGAATTTAACATTAGTGTAAGATTTTCCAGTAGAATAAATGCAACTGGTCTTTTCTGCCCATCACATTCAAACAGCTGTAGCTCCTTAGTTAGCTAGCCTGCCAGCTAATGTCAAGATTTTTTTCAGATCATACACAATAGTATGCAAAATAGATGAAGAAAAAAATGAAGCAATGCTGTTCCTGCCACCCACCGTCCTGTGTGTGTGCACTGACTGCTGGTCCCAGCCCCCACACACAGGCCTATCAGCAGCTGAGATATATGTGTGGTGTCTGCCCCTATGCCCATATACCTACCGGGATTCACCCAGTGCCATCCATCTATAACATATACAATGCACCTTTTGTCATTGAGGCTGCAGTCTGGAGGCCGCCGGACACTGTTGATTTTTTAGTTGACATGTTTATGTCAATTATAATATGAATGTAAATCTTCTTTATTCCACACTGACACCTCGTATTGTACATGTCTGATGATTTAGACACATGTGGGTTATCATTGTGTCAGGAACAGGTTACGGGTTTTAAAATTCCCTGTTGTGTGCGTGCGTGCGTGCGTGCGTGCGTGTGTGTGTGTGTGTGTGTGTGGGGGGGGTTTGGGGGTTGTGCATTCTTGCATTCGTATTTGGGTGTGTGTGCGTGAATGTGTGTCAGGGAACAGCTAATACCATGAAAGGGTGTGTGAGATCAGAGCGGTTCAGACGTGGTGCTTAGAGGAGCTGGTGGTGCTGACTGGTTTAACACTGGACTTCACACATTTTTAAATCCCACCACTTAGCCCGATTACCCTCAATTAGCCACTTGCTCTGTGCGTGTGTGTGGCAGGCTAGTTCAGCTGGCTGAAAAAGTATTTATGTTTATTTGTTAGGTTGAATTAAATGATTTATCATTTAAAGAATGAATTAAAGAGTCAGAGCCTGTCAGTCTGCCCAAACAACTTGTTTTCTCCTGCCGGTCTTCTTCTGTCTCGCTGATTCGCTCCCTCTCTGACCTTTGGCCTTGTTTTCTTTGCCAGTCGGAGCACCAGACTCTCTCCTACAGCCAGACAGAGTGTGGGAAAGGGAAATGTCCCTACGATCCGTTCCAGAAAACAGCCTCCGATGTTGTTGGTAAGTTGACCGTCTTTTTTCTGAAACCACAACTCAAATAAACTACGAATTATAAGTCATCGTAGCAACAACTGTAGCTTGTCTGTGATGTTTTAGGTTGGTGTGGATGACCAGTGAATGAATCAAACGGACAACTAAACAAAAAAAAATGGGTTTGTTGTTGCAGCACTGCAAGACACCCTCTGAAGAAATATCAGCACACTACTTACATTGTTAATATTATGATTCGTTTGAGAGATTGGATTGGGCCACCTCAACGTAATGTCTACATTTCTTTCTCAATATGGGTAGTTTGCAGGAGGAGTAAAACAAACTTACACTGTGTCTACACGGGAGGCGTAGCGTGAGCAGCAGCTTCAGTGCTCCATCTGTGTCGACACAGGATGCGTTCAGGCACAGTATTAAGTGTAGGAGTTTTGGCAGCGCTCAGAGCCCCACACACAATCAATAGGAGTATCGTGAGTTTTCTTTGGAAGTAATTAGTGGTGTAACGGACCACTGTTGATCCGTCATCGGTACGGATCCCGCCTCGCGGTTTGGCGGATTAATTACACAGTTTAACCTTAACCATCACAGTGTGAAATATGGTTTCACTGACGATCGTTATCCGCCAATATTCAGTAAAATGTGCGACCAGGAAATCGGCATTTATGCTTTTCTAGTCGCTGATCTCTGGTAATATTACATTGTAAACAACTAACCCGTGTTTAAAATGACACCAGGAGAATGAAGGTTACATCATGATGCGTTCAGGCTCTGTTCAGTGAAAATGAGTATTGGGCAAAGGTGAATTATATATATATATATATATATATATATATATATATATATATCATGATGTGTTCACATGTAATCTCTTAAAATGTAGTGTTGGTGAGAAACTTTAATGAATCCAGTTGTTTAAAGGATGTTTTAACAACAACATGAATATCTATTAGAGATGAATTATTCCCTGTTTAAAATACTTCTAAGCAGCTTGTAATACATAATTAAAACTACTAATGACAATATTTGTTTTAATCCATCAAAATATTGTATTTTATTTCCTTATCATTTGAATTCTGTGTTTTTATGAAGAAAGAAAAACACACTCTAAATTACAGTCACAAAGTAAAAGGATAACATTTAGAATTGTTGATGGTTTACAGACTTCATAACGGTTGAAATGATTTATGAGACGGTGGCAAAAAAAGATAGTCTGGAGCCTTACAGACCAGCTGCTATAATCAAACAACAAAGGGATCTGTATCTGCCAATATGGATCATCAAAGATGTGATGACTGTGAGTTTTATGATCCATTGCACCTCTAGAAGTAATATGACATGTCTTGCAATGCTTCCAGCATAAAAAGCAGAGGATGCTTGTATGTTTTTGTTTTATTTTGAATCCATAATCCCTTTTTTAAGAGGTCAGTGCCCTATCCATTCGGTCACTAGGGCTTCTCAGCATAGATTTTGACCAGTTGTACTCAGTAACAGTGAGTTCCCCTGCAAAGCAACAATGAGGGTAGCACAAACGTTGGCTTTAGTCCACAATGGCCCTTGGGATCATTGTGGAAGTGGCAAAAGTGGCACAACAATAAAGAGTAAAAACCAAAAGTGATGTACTCAGAATCGGCTTGGGCTGAAGATTAAAAATATTTACACAACTTGGGTCATGGCAGCTTGGGGATCTGACAAAATGATTGCATGAATCATTGTGAGAATATGTTGGAATAAACCTAAATTTCAGATTGACAACCTTTCTGTCTTACCTAAAAATACCTAAAGCTTTTGTTATTCTGTGCAGATGGAGAGCTGTATGCTGGGATCACGTCAGACTTCATGAGCCGGGACTCCGCCTTCTTCCGTAGTCTCGGCAGCCGTCACGTCATCCGCAGCGAGCAGTACGACTCCACCTGGCTGCAGGGTGAGTGCAAAGGAAGCTCAAAGAGAACCAAAGGAGGAGTAAACAAAACTCCTTACTTTTGAAAACTAATCTCTTGCCACCGTGGTTGGATGCCACAACAGAAGTCTGCTGATGTACAGAGTTTTCGTACTGCAAGATTCCTGAGATGGTTGGTGTTTTTAGAAATCAGCAAATTGGAATTTTATGCAAGTCATTTTTCATCCAGAAAACACCAAATAAAATTACCTTTTATTTAGTTAGTATGATTCCCAGGATTTGCCTTGATTGCCTTCTATGTGTAAGTCTTGGTGTGCCACATGAAACATTTGCCACACCTGCTAACAGCTCCTTTAATACATACATATGTCTATTTATCAAGTGACGTGTTCTCTTTGGTGTCAAGTCATTTAACAATTTTACTTCTTGCTTCATATACTGAATATTCTGGACTAAACTGAATGTCTTTTGCCCTAAATAAACATCTCTAAAACCATCTCCTGCACGCCCGGTCGGTGTTTTATCAGTCTGTCGACGTCTGCTGCTGACAACAACAAGCTACATGTTGACTCTCTCTGCTGTTTGTAAACTTTACAGCTGTTTGTCTTTTTCTTTCTCTCTCTCTCTCTCTCTCTCTCTCTCTCTCTCTCTCTCTCTCTCTCTCTCTCTCTCTCTCTCTCTCTCTCTCTCTCTCTCCAGATGCCCAGTTTGTGCGGGTAGCGCCGCTGTCTGAAACTGATAACCCGGAAGATGATAAGGTCTATGTGTTTTTCACTGAGCGCGCTCAAGAGGCAGAAGGGGCTGCTGGGAAGGTGCTCTACTCCAGAGTGGCACGTGTGTGCAAGGTAGGAAGTGTGTTTGTTGGAGACAGATAGAGACCAGGTTTGTGTGTTTGTCGGCTTATATCAGAAACCATCTGCATGTAGTTTATGTAAACACATGTTTGCCTGAACAAGTAAAGTATGTACGTGCTGTTCAGTGTGTGTGTCTGCGCCTGCTGAGGTGTGTGTCTACGTAAAAAGCAGTGTGATTGGATGTTTCTGCCAGCTTGTATGGATGCGCTTTTAGAAGTCTGTGTATAGGGGCTGTTTATGTTAATATTTATGTTTGTACTGTTTGACTTTTAATGTAGATCTGTGTAAACATGCATGACCATGTTTGTGTGTTGGCTATATCATATTTTGTCCTGCCTATGTGCGCATGTATGTGTTATAGAAAATTTTTCCAACATCAATCAGTAGTCACATTTTGCAACAATTAATCAGTTATTCAATCGACAGAAAATTAATTGACAACTATTTGGATAATCAATTAATCATTTAATTCCCTTTTTAAGCAACATTGACAAGTATGAAATTAATTGTTTAAATTAGTTACAGTATGTCTGCAACAGGAGATTCGTGAGTTTTATTTGGATACAATAAGAAAGTATTGGTACAAACTTCTCCAGTTTGAGGATTTGCCACCTCTATCAGTATTACATTATAATTAGTTTGAGTTTTGGGCTGGTGGCCGAAAAAAACAAAAAAAACTATTTGAAGTTATAACCTTTGGTTCTAGGAAGTTATGATGTTCATCTTTCCTTTTTTTCTAATGTTTTATAGACCAAATAACTAATCAATAAATTGAGAAGATAAAATTCAGTTGAATCAACAATGAAAATAATTACCCACTCACAATTTACTGCAGACTTTTATGAATGTAAAAGCATTTTTGGGATTTCCTAACAATTTATTTGACAGGGCATCTCAGTTGTGAGATACTGTAAAATACATTTTAGGTCATAATCTTTGAAAATGATAGTTTAGGCTTTATATTCTTTAATGTTTATTTAGATCCTCATTAGCTTTCACCAGGTGACTAGTCATCCAGTTTGTCACATAGAATATTATTCAAAATAAATATATACCAGTGACATCTATGTTTTTGTATTCTTTGAATTTGAAGTAGATTGTGTTTGTGAGGATGAAAGAGAAAGATGGGTGATGATTGACCTAAAGTAGACCGAAAGTAGACATTGGTTCATTAAATTACTCTTTTTATTTGTGTGTGTAGAATGACATCGGAGGCCAGAGGAGTTTAGTCAATAAGTGGAGTACCTTCCAGAAGGCTCGTATGGTGTGTTCAGTCCCAGGACCAGATGGCCTACAGACACACTTTGACCAGCTGCGTGAGTGCACGCGAGCATCAAATAACAAACACATTACATGCACAGTAAAACTAATCCAACAGGCCTCAACCACTGGTCGCATCAATAGCTGGAGCTCTGCCACTGATTGCTACATAAAAGAGGAATTGAGCTCAGATACTTACTTTACAGTGTGTGTTTGTGTGTGTGTGTGTGTGTTAGTTTGTGTTTTAGAGTGTGAAAAAAAAAAAGTTGGAACTTCTTGCTCAGATATTTTAAAATGGCAAGGGAGAGTTTGCAGACTTAAGAAATTTAGTCTGAAGTTCTGAACCACAGCTTCAGAGTGAATGTGTGTCTACGTGGCTCCACCGTTACCACGGTGATCAAGAGCCCTGTCGCTCACCTTGGGTTCGTCTTCGTGCCTCAGCCTTGGTTACCACGGAAACTGGCCTCAACATTCAGTTGCTGTGGGTTTATTCATTTTCAAGGATTTGCGCCAGTGTCCTCCGGTTGGCTCTGTGTGTGTGTGTGTGAGAGAGAGAGTGTGTGTGTGTGTGAGTGTGTGTGTCCTTAGGAGCAGGTCTATGTAGGCATGAGTTTTTCAGATGTATTTTGAGCGAGTTAGGATGTGAGCCTCCTTTTCACTCTGTACACTCTCTATGTACACGTCTCTGATTTTCAGTTGTGACACAATTCTATTAATGTATGAAGGGCAATCACCTGCCTTCAGAGTTGTGTAGCATTTGAAAGGCCCTGCACACCCACACAAGCGTTTCAGTTGCTGAATGCTGGGAATTAAATGAGTTCACTCGAGTAACTTCAGGTACTATTAAAAATGACTTGTGTCTGGCTCATGATTCACCAGGGTTTGAATTAGCTGGCACAGATAGTTAGCCAATAAATTACTGAATTACTAAATTACTCAAATGCAAAAATATCTGATACAGACTGTCTTCACTGTGACAAAATGAATGAAAAAACTTTAGTCACATCAAAGCATAATTCATACCTCTCTCCTACTCTGTTCACCAAGGACACCTTTGTTTCGAGGGGTGTTTTCGGGTGCCACACAATCCCACAAAAGGCTTTGTTTGCCTATACAGGCAGAGAGTACACTGTTACCCATTATTATGCCACTGGGAAGTCAAGAAGGCCCACATTGATATCACATGATTACTTTTTGGCTGATCACTTTTTTTAACCCATTCAGAGTAACTACAATTGTTGGTTTAATCCATTTCAGTGTAATAATTAGAATGCAGTTGAATCTGCTCAGCTGCCATCAAAACCCTGTTAGCAGAGGATGGTTTTGATCCATCGACCTCTGGGTAATAGACCCAGCACGCTTCCGCTGCAAATTACCCCAGAAGGGACTCGAACCCACAATCCCTGGCTTAGGAGGCCAGGATGATTACTGATTAATCCATTTCACTGTAGTAGATAGAATGTAGTTGAATCTGCTCAGCTGCCATCAAAACCCTGTTAGCAGAGGATGGTTTCGATCCATCGACCTCTGGGTTATGGGCCCAGCACGCTTCCGCTGCGCCACTCTGCTGTCCCTTACCTTGAGTGGGGCTCGAACAAACGTGGCCTGGCTTTGGAGGTCAGACAACACAGACAATCCACAAAAGGCAATAAACAGCATGGAGCAAACATGGCAAAGCAAAGCACCGAAAATATATGCAACCTGTAACAAATGCTTTGATGTCATTCTTACATTGATATCGGATGATGACTTTTTTAACCCATTCAGAGCAACTCAATTGTTGGTTTAATCCATTTCACTGTAGCAGTTTGAATGCAGTTGAATCTGCTCTGCTTCCATCAAAACCCTGTTATTACTGAAGCAGTTTGAATGCAGTTGAATCTGCTCAGCTGCCATCAAAACCCTGTTATTACTGAAGCAGTTAGAATGCAGTTGAATCTGCTCAGCTGCCATCAAAACCCTGTTAGCAGAGGATGGTTTCGATCCATCACCGCTGGGTTATGCCCAGCACGACATTGAACAAATTATTTGTCAAAACTATTGTCCTTTGAGTTCAAAAGTACCCTTAACGCCCCATTATTATGCCAATGGGAAGTCATTCCCAAGAAGGCTCACATTGATTTCAGATGATTACCTTCTGGTTGATCACTCCGTTAACACATTCAGAGTAACTTCAGTTGTTGGTTTAATTCATATTACTGAAGCAGTTAGAATGCAGTTGAATCTGCTCAGCTGCCATCAAAACACTGTTAGCAGAGGATGGTTTCGATCCATCGACCTCTGGGTTATGGGCCCAGCACGCTTCCGCTGCGCCACTCTGCTGTCCCTTACCTTGAGTGGGGCTCGAACCAACGAGGCTTGGCTTTGGAGGTCAGCCAACACAGACAATCCACAAAAGGCAATAAACAGCATGGAGCAAACATGGCAAAACAAAGCACCGAAAATATATGCAACCTGTAACAAATGCTTTGATGTCATTCTTACATTGATATCGGATGATCACTTTTTTAACCCATTCAGAGCAACTCAATTGTTTGTTTAATCCATTTCACTGTAGCAGTTTGAATGCAGTTGAATCTGCTCTGCTTCCATCAAAACCCTGTTATTACTGAAGCAGTTAGAATGCAGTTGAATCTGCTCAGCTGCCATCAAAACCCTGTTAGCAGAGGATGGTTTCGATCCATCGACCGCTGGGTTATGGGCCCAGCACGCTTCCGCTGCGCCACTCTGCTGTCCCTTACATTGAATGGGGCTCGAACAAACGTGGCCTGACTTTGGAGGTCAGACAACACAGACAATCCACAAAAGGCAATAAACAGCATGGAGCAAACATGGCAAAGCAAAGCACCGAAAATATATGCAACCTGTAACAAATGCTTTGATGTCATTCTTACATTGATATCGGATGATCACTTTTTTAACCCATTCAGAGCAACTCAATTGTTGGTTTAATCCATTTCACTGTAGCAGTTTGAATGCAGTTGAATCTGCTCAGCTGCCATCAACACCCTGTCATTACTGAAGCAGTTTGAATGCAGTTGAATCTGCTCAGCTGCCATCAAAACCCTTTTAGCAGAGGATGGTTTCGATCCATCGACCGCTGGGTTATGGGCCCAGCACGACATTGAACGAATTATTTGTCAAAACTATTGTCCTTTTGGAGTTCAAAAAGTACCCTCTTAACGCCCCATTATTATGCCAATGGGAAGTCATTCCCAAGAAGGCTCACATTGATTTCAGATGATTACCTTCTGGTTGATCACTCCGTTAACACATTCAGAGTAACTTCAGTTGTTGGTTTAATTCATATTACTGAAGCAGTTAGAATGCAGTTGAATCTGCTCAGCTGCCATCAAAACCCTGTCGTTACTGAAGCAGTTTGAATGCAGTTGAATCTGCTCAGCTGCCATCAAAACCCTGTTAGCAGAGGATGGTTTCGATCCATCGACCTCTGGGTTATGGGCCCAGCACGCTTCCGCTGCGCCACTCTGCTGTAAATCACCCCAGATGGGACTCGAACCCACAATCCCTGGCTTAGGAGGCCAGTGCCTTATCCATTAGGCCACTGGGGCTTCGTTTGCCTGTCCAGATAGGCCCTGTTTGCAAAACGGACTGTTGTTCAAAAACATCTGGATTGTTGGCTGACATTGAACGAATTATTTGTCAAAACTATTGTCCTTTTGGAGTGCAAAAAGTACCCTCTTAACGCCCCATTATTATGCCAATGGGAAGTCATTCCCAAGAAGGCTCACATTGATTTCAGATGATTACCTTCTGGTTGATCACTTCGTTAACACATTCAGAGTAACTTCAGTTGTTGGTTTAATTCATATTACTGAAGCAGTTAGAATGCAGTTGAATCTGCTCAGCTGCCATCAAAACACTGTTAGCAGAGGATGGTTTCGATCCATCGACCTCTGGGTTATGGGCCCAGCACGCTTCCGCTGCGCCACTCTGCTGTCCCTTACCTTGAGTGGGGCTCGAACCAACGAGGCTTGGCTTTGGAGGTCAGCCAACACAGACAATCCACAAAAGGCAATAAACAGCATGGAGCAAACATGGCAAAACAAAGCACCGAAAATATATGCAACCTGTAACAAATGCTTTGATGTCATTCTTACATTGATATCGGATGATTACTTTTTGGCTGATCACTTTTTTAACCCATTCAGAGTAACTCAATTGTTGGTTTAATCCATTTCACTGTAGCAGTTTGAATGCAGTTGAATCTGCTCTGCTTCCATCAAAACCCTGTTACTACTGAAGCAGTTAGAATGCAGTTGAATCTGTTCAGCTGCCATCAAAACCCTGTTAGCAGAGGATGGTTTCGATCCATCGACCGCTGGGTTATGGGCCCAGCACGCTTCCGCTGCGCCACTCTGCTGTCCCTTACATTGAATGGGGCTCGAACAAACATGGCCTGACTTTGGAGGTCAGACAACACAGACAATCCACAAAAGGCAATAAACAGCATGGAGCAAACATGGCAAAGCAAAGCACCGAAAATATATGCAACCTGTAACAAATGCTTTGATGTCATTCTTACATTGATATCGGATGATCACTTTTTTAACCCATTCAGAGCAACTCAATTGTTGGTTTAATCCATTTCACTGTAGCAGTTAGAATGCAGTTGAATCTGCTCAGCTGCCATCAAAACCCTGTTAGCAGAGGATGGTTTCGATCACCGCTGGGTTATGGGCCCAGCACGCTCGCTGCGCCACTCTGCTGTCTACATTGAATGGGGCTCGAACAAACGTGGCCTGACTTGGAGGTCAGACAACACAGACAATCCACAAAAGGCAATAAACAGCATGGAGCAAACATAAAGCAAAGCACCGAAAATATATGCAACCTGTAACAAATGCTTTGATGTCATTCTTACATTGATATCGGATGATCACTTTTTTAACCCATTCAGAGCAACTCAATTGTTGGTTTAATCCATTTCACTGTAGCAGTTTGAATGCAGTTGAATCTGCTCAGCTGCCATCAACACCCTGTCATTACTGAAGCAGTTTGAATGCAGTTGAATCTGCTCAGCTGCCATCAAAACCCTTTTAGCAGAGGATGGTTTCGATCCATCGACCGCTGGGTTATGGGCCCAGCACGACATTGAACGAATTATTTGTCAAAACTATTGTCCTTTTGGAGTTCAAAAAGTACCCTCTTAACGCCCCATTATTATGCCAATGGGAAGTCATTCCCAAGAAGGCTCACATTGATTTCAGATGATTACCTTCTGGTTGATCACTCCGTTAACACATTCAGAGTAACTTCAGTTGTTGGTTTAATTCATATTACTGAAGCAGTTAGAATGCAGTTGAATCTGCTCAGCTGCCATCAAAACCCTGTCGTTACTGAAGCAGTTAGAATGCAGTTGAAGCGGCACAGCTGCCATCAAAACCCTGTTAGCAGAGGATGGTTTCGATCCATCGACCTCTGGGTTATGGGCCCAGCACGCTTCCGCTGCGCCACTCTGCTGTAAATCACCCCAGATGGGACTCGAACCCACAATCCCTGGCTTAGGAGGCCAGTGCCTTATCCATTAGGCCACTGGGGCTTCATTTGGCTGTCCAGATAGGCCCTGTTTGCAAAACGGACTGTTGTTCAAAAACATCTGGATTGTTGGCTGACATTGAACGAATTATTTGTCAAAACTATTGTCCTTTTGGAGTGCAAAAAGTACCCTCTTAACGCCCCATTATTATGCCAATGGGAAGTCATTCCCAAGAAGGCTCACATTGATTTCAGATGATTACCTTCTGGTTGATCACTTCGTTAACACATTCAGAGTAACTTCAGTTGTTGGTTTAATTCATATTACTGAAGCAGTTAGAATGCAGTTGAATCTGCTCAGCTGCCATCAAAACACTGTTAGCAGAGGATGGTTTCGATCCATCGACCTCTGGGTTATGGGCCCAGCACGCTTCCGCTGCGCCACTCTGCTGTCCCTTACCTTGAGTGGGGCTCGAACCAACGAGGCTTGGCTTTGGAGGTCAGCCAACACAGACAATCCACAAAAGGCAATAAACAGCATGGAGCAAACATGGCAAAACAAAGCACCGAAAATATATGCAACCTGTAACAAATGCTTTGATGTCATTCTTACATTGATATCGGATGATTACTTTTTGGCTGATCACTTTTTTAACCCATTCAGAGTAACTCAATTGTTGGTTTAATCCATTTCACTGTAGCAGTTTGAATGCAGTTGAATCTGCTCTGCTTCCATCAAAACCCTGTTACTACTGAAGCAGTTAGAATGCAGTTGAATCTGCTCAGCTGCCATCAAAACCCTGTTAGCAGAGGATGGTTTCGATCCATCGACCGCTGGGTTATGGGCCCAGCACGCTTCCGCTGCGCCACTCTGCTGTCCCTTACATTGAATGGGGCTCGAACAAACGTGGCCTGACTTTGGAGGTCAGACAACACAGACAATCCACAAAAGGCAATAAACAGCATGGAGCAAACATGGCAAAGCAAAGCACCGAAAATATATGCAACCTGTAACAAATGCTTTGATGTCATTCTTACATTGATATCGGATGATCACTTTTTTAACCCATTCAGAGCAACTCAATTGTTGGTTTAATCCATTTCACTGTAGCAGTTAGAATGCAGTTGAATCTGCTCAGCTGCCATCAAAACCCTGTTAGCAGAGGATGGTTTCGATCCATCGACCGCTGGGTTATGGGCCCAGCACGCTTCCGCTGCGCCACTCTGCTGTCCCTTACATTGAATGGGGCTCGAACAAACGTGGCCTGACTTTGGAGGTCAGACAACACAGACAATCCACAAAAGGCAATAAACAGCATGGAGCAAACATGGCAAAGCAAAGCACCGAAAATATATGCAACCTGTAACAAATGCTTTGATGTCATTCTTACATTGATATCGGATGATCACTTTTTTAACCCATTCAGAGCAACTCAATTGTTGGTTTAATCCATTTCACTGTAGCAGTTTGAATGCAGTTGAATCTGCTCAGCTGCCATCAACACCCTGTCATTACTGAAGCAGTTTGAATGCAGTTGAATCTGCTCAGCTGCCATCAAAACCCTGTTTACAGAGGAGTTTCGATCCATCGATCCGCTGGGTTGCCGTCAAAACTGTTATTGAACCAGTTTAATTTGCAGCATCAAAACTCTGTCCTTTTGAGCAGTTGAATAGTACCATCAACGCCCGTTATTACTAAGCAGTTTGAATTCAGTTGAATCTGCTCAGTTGCCATCAAAACCCTGTTATTACTGAAGCAGTTAGAATGCAGTTGAATCTGCTCAGCTGCCATCAAAACCCTGTCGTTACTGAAGCAGTTAGAATGCAGTTGAAGCGGCACAGCTGCCATCAAAACCCTGTTAGCAGAGGATGGTTTCGATCCATCGACCTCTGGGTTATGGGCCCAGCACGCTTCCGCTGCGCCACTCTGCTGTAAATCACCCCAGATGGGACTCGAACCCACAATCCCTGGCTTAGGAGGCCAGTGCCTTATCCATTAGGCCACTGGGGCTTCGTTTGCCTGTCCAGATAGGCCCTGTTTGCAAAACGGACTGTTGTTCAAAAACATCTGGATTGTTGGCTGACATTGAACGAATTATTTGTCAAAACTATTGTCCTTTTGGAGTGCAAAAAGTACCCTCTTAACGCCCCATTATTATGCCAATGGGAAGTCATTCCCAAGAAGGCTCACATTGATTTCAGATGATTACCTTCTGGTTGATCACTTCGTTAACACATTCAGAGTAACTTCAGTTGTTGGTTTAATTCATATTACTGAAGCAGTTAGAATGCAGTTGAATCTGCTCAGCTGCCATCAAAACACTGTTAGCAGAGGATGGTTTCGATCCATCGACCTCTGGGTTATGGGCCCAGCACGCTTCCGCTGCGCCACTCTGCTGTCCCTTACCTTGAGTGGGGCTCGAACCAACGAGGCTTGGCTTTGGAGGTCAGCCAACACAGACAATCCACAAAAGGCAATAAACAGCATGGAGCAAACATGGCAAAACAAAGCACCGAAAATATATGCAACCTGTAACAAATGCTTTGATGTCATTCTTACATTGATATCGGATGATTACTTTTTGGCTGATCACTTTTTTAACCCATTCAGAGTAACTCAATTGTTGGTTTAATCCATTTCACTGTAGCAGTTTGAATGCAGTTGAATCTGCTCAGCTGCCATCAAAACCCTGTTATTACTGAAGCAGTTAGAATGCAGTTGAATCTGCTCAGCTGCCATCAAAACCCTGTTAGCAGAGGATGGTTTCGATCCATCGACCGCTGGGTTATGGGCCCAGCACGCTTCCGCTGCGCCACTCTGCTGTCCCTTACATTGAATGGGGCTCGAACCAACGTGGCCTGACTTTGGAGGTCAGACAACACAGACAATCCACAAAAGGCAATAAACAGCATGGAGCAAACATGGCAAAGCAAAGCACCGAAAATATATGCAACCTGTAACAAATGCTTTGATGTCATTCTTACATTGATATCGGATGATCACTTTTTTAACCCATTCAGAGCAACTCAATTGTTGGTTTAATCCATTTCACTGTAGCAGTTAGAATGCAGTTGAATCTGCTCAGCTGCCATCAAAACCCTGTTAGCAGAGGATGGTTTCGATCCATCGACCGCTGGGTTATGGGCCCAGCACGCTTCCGCTGCGCCACTCTGCTGTCCCTTACATTGAATGGGGCTCGAACAAACGTGGCCTGACTTTGGAGGTCAGACAACACAGACAATCCACAAAAGGCAATAAACAGCATGGAGCAAACATGGCAAAGCAAAGCACCGAAAATATATGCAACCTGTAACAAATGCTTTGATGTCATTCTTACATTGATATCGGATGATCACTTTTTTAACCCATTCAGAGCAACTCAATTGTTGGTTTAATCCATTTCACTGTAGCAGTTTGAATGCAGTTGAATCTGCTCAGCTGCCATCAACACCCTGTCATTACTGAAGCAGTTTGAATGCAGTTGAATCTGCTCAGCTGCCATCAAAACCCTGTTAGCAGAGGATGGTTTCGATCCATCGACCGCTGGGTTATGGGCCCAGCACGACATTGAACGAATTATTTGTCAAAACTATTGTCCTTTTGGAGTTCAAAAAGTACCCTCTTAACGCCCCATTATTATGCCAATGGGAAGTCATTCCCAAGAAGGCTCACATTGATTTCAGATGATTACCTTCTGGTTGATCACTCCGTTAACACATTCAGAGTAACTTCAGTTGTTGGTTTAATTCATATTACTGAAGCAGTTAGAATGCAGTTGAATCTGCTCAGCTGCCATCAAAACCCTGTCGTTACTGAAGCAGTTAGAATGCAGTTGAAGCGGCACAGCTGCCATCAAAACCCTGTTAGCAGAGGATGGTTTCGATCCATCGACCTCTGGGTTATGGGCCCAGCACGCTTCCGCTGCGCCACTCTGCTGTAAATCACCCCAGATGGGACTCGAACCCACAATCCCTGGCTTAGGAGGCCAGTGCCTTATCCATTAGGCCACTGGGGCTTCGTTTGCCTGTCCAGATAGGCCCTGTTTGCAAAACGGACTGTTGTTCAAAAACATCTGGATTGTTGGCTGACATTGAACGAATTATTTGTCAAAACTATTGTCCTTTTGGAGTGCAAAAAGTACCCTCTTAACGCCCCATTATTATGCCAATGGGAAGTCATTCCCAAGAAGGCTCACATTGATTTCAGATGATTACCTTCTGGTTGATCACTTCGTTAACACATTCAGAGTAACTTCAGTTGTTGGTTTAATTCATATTACTGAAGCAGTTAGAATGCAGTTGAATCTGCTCAGCTGCCATCAAAACACTGTTAGCAGAGGATGGTTTCGATCCATCGACCTCTGGGTTATGGGCCCAGCACGCTTCCGCTGCGCCACTCTGCTGTCCCTTACCTTGAGTGGGGCTCGAACCAACGAGGCTTGGCTTTGGAGGTCAGCCAACACAGACAATCCACAAAAGGCAATAAACAGCATGGAGCAAACATGGCAAAACAAAGCACCGAAAATATATGCAACCTGTAACAAATGCTTTGATGTCATTCTTACATTGATATCGGATGATTACTTTTTGGCTGATCACTTTTTTAACCCATTCAGAGTAACTCAATTGTTGGTTTAATCCATTTCACTGTAGCAGTTTGAATGCAGTTGAATCTGCTCTGCTTCCATCAAAACCCTGTTACTACTGAAGCAGTTAGAATGCAGTTGAATCTGCTCAGCTGCCATCAAAACCCTGTTAGCAGAGGATGGTTTCGATCCATCGACCGTTATGGGCCCAGCACGCTTCCGCTGCGCCACTCTGCTGTCCCTTACATTGAATGGGGCTCGAACAAACGTGGCCTGACTTTGGAGGTCAGACAACACAGACAATCCACAAAAGGCAATAAACAGCATGGAGCAAACATGGCAAAGCAAAGCACCGAAAATATATGCAACCTGTAACAAATGCTTTGATGTCATTCTTACATTGATATCGGATGATCACTTTTTTAACCCATTCAGAGCAACTCAATTGTTGGTTTAATCCATTTCACTGTAGCAGTTAGAATGCAGTTGAATCTGCTCAGCTGCCATCAAAACCCTGTTAGCAGAGGATGGTTTCGATCCATCGACCGCTGGGTTATGGGCCCAGCACGCTTCCGCTGCGCCACTCTGCTGTCCCTTACATTGAATGGGGCTCGAACAAACGTGGCCTGACTTTGGAGGTCAGACAACACAGACAATCCACAAAAGGCAATAAACAGCATGGAGCAAACATGGCAAAGCAAAGCACCGAAAATATATGCAACCTGTAACAAATGCTTTGATGTCATTCTTACATTGATATCGGATGATCACTTTTTTAACCCATTCAGAGCAACTCAATTGTTGGTTTAATCCATTTCACTGTAGCAGTTTGAATGCAGTTGAATCTGCTCAGCTGCCATCAACACCCTGTCATTACTGAAGCAGTTTGAATGCAGTTGAATCTGCTCAGCTGCCATCAAAACCCTTTTAGCAGAGGATGGTTTCGATCCATCGACCGCTGGGTTATGGGCCCAGCACGACATTGAACTTATTTGTCAAAACTATTGTCCTTTGAGTTCAAAAGTACCTCTTAACGCCCATTATTATGCCAATGGGAA
Source organism: Ophiodon elongatus (assembly GCA_016806645.1). NCBI lineage: Eukaryota > Metazoa > Chordata > Actinopteri > Perciformes > Hexagrammidae > Ophiodon > Ophiodon elongatus. The sequence goes on from JACSYO010002163.1 coordinate 429,900, forward strand.
GTCATTCCCAAGAAGGCTCACATTGATTTCAGATGATTCCTTCTGGTTGATCACTCGTTAACACATTCAGAGTAACTTCAGTTGTTGGTTTAATTCATATTACTGAAGCAGTTAGAATGCAGTTGAATCTGCTCAGCTGCCATCAAAACCCTGTCGTTACTGAAGCAGTTAGAATGCAGTTGAAGCGGCACAGCTGCCATCAAAACCCTGTTAGCAGAGGATGGTTTCGATCCATCGACCTCTGGGTTATGGGCCCAGCACGCTTCCGCTGCGCCACTCTGCTGTAAATCACCCCAGATGGGACTCGAACCCACAATCCCTGGCTTAGGAGGCCAGTGCCTTATCCATTAGGCCACTGGGGCTTCGTTTGGCTGTCCAGATAGGCCCTGTTTGCAAAACGGACTGTTGTTCAAAAACATCTGGATTGTTGGCTGACATTGAACGAATTATTTGTCAAAACTATTGTCCTTTTGGAGTGCAAAAAGTACCCTCTTAACGCCCCATTATTATGCCAATGGGAAGTCATTCCCAAGAAGGCTCACATTGATTTCAGATGATTACCTTCTGGTTGATCACTTCGTTAACACATTCAGAGTAACTTCAGTTGTTGGTTTAATTCATATTACTGAAGCAGTTAGAATGCAGTTGAATCTGCTCAGCTGCCATCAAAACACTGTTAGCAGAGGATGGTTTCGATCCATCGACCTCTGGGTTATGGGCCCAGCACGCTTCCGCTGCGCCACTCTGCTGTCCCTTACCTTGAGTGGGGCTCGAACCAACGAGGCTTGGCTTTGGAGGTCAGCCAACACAGACAATCCACAAAAGGCAATAAACAGCATGGAGCAAACATGGCAAAACAAAGCACCGAAAATATATGCAACCTGTAACAATGCTTTGATGTCATTCTTACATTGATATCGGATGATTACTTTTTTAACCCATTCAGAGCAACTCAATTGTTGGTTTAATCCATTTCACTGTAGCAGTTAGAATGCAGTTGAATCTGCTCAGCTGCCATCAACACCCTGTTAGCAGAGGATGGTTTCGATCCATCGACCGCTGGGTTATGGGCCCAGCACGACATTGAACGAATTATTTGTCAAAACTATTGTCCTTTTGGAGTTCAAAAAGTACCCTCTTAACGCCCCATTATTATGCCAATGGGAAGTCATTCCCAAGAAGGCTCACATTGATTTCAGATGATTACCTTCTGGTTGATCACTCCGTTAACACATTCAGAGTAACTTCAGTTGTTGGTTTAATTCATATTACTGAAGCAGTTAGAATGCAGTTGAATCTGCTCAGCTGCCATCAAAACCCTGTCGTTACTGAAGCAGTTTGAATGCAGTTGAATCTGCTCAGCTGCCATCAAAACCCTGTTATTACTGAAGCAGTTTGAATGCAGTTGAATCTGCTCAGCTGCCATCAAAACCCTGTTAGCAGAGGATGGTTTCGATCCATCGACCTCTGGGTTATGGGCCCAGCACGCTTCCGCTGCGCCACTCTGCTGTCCCTTACCTTGAGTGGGGCTCGAACCACGAGGCTTGGCTTTGGAGGTCAGACAACACAGACAATCCACAAAAGGCAATAAACAGCATGGAGCAAACATGGCAAAACAAAGCACCGAAAATATATGCAACCTGTAACAAATGCTTTGATGTCATTCTTACATTGATATCGGATGATTACTTTTTGGCTGATACTTTTTTAACCCATTCAGAGTAACTCAATTGTTGGTTTAATCCATTTCACTGTAGCAGTTTGAATGCAGTTGAATCTGCTCTGCTTCCATCAAAACCCTGTTACTACTGAAGCAGTTAGAATGCAGTTGAATCTGCTCAGCTGCCATCAAAACCCTGTTAGCAGAGGATGGTTTCGATCCATCGACCGCTGGGTTATGGGCCCAGCACGCTTCCGCTGCGCCACTCTGCTGTCCCTTACATTGAATGGGGCTCGAACAAACGTGGCCTGACTTTGGAGGTCAGACAACACAGACAATCCACAAAAGGCAATAAACAGCATGGAGCAAACATGGCAAAGCAAAGCACCGAAAATATATGCAACCTGTAACAAATGCTTTGATGTCATTCTTACATTGATATCGGATGATCACTTTTTTAACCCATTCAGAGTAACTCAATTGTTGGTTTAATCCATTTCACTGTAGCAGTTTGAATGCAGTTGAATCTGCTCTGCTTCCATCAAAACCCTGTTATTACTGAAGTAGTTTGAATGCAGTTGAATCTGCTCAGCTGCCATCAAAACCCTGTTATTACTGAAGCAGTTTGAATACAGTTGAATCTGCTCAGCTGCCATCAAAACCCTGTCGTTACTGAAGCAGTTAGAATGCAGTTGAAGCGGCACAGCTGCCATCAAAACCCTGTTAGCAGAGGATGGTTTCGATCCATCGACCTCTGGGTTATGGGCCCAGCACGCTTCCGCTGCGCTAACTTCAGTTGTTGGTTTAATTCATATTACTGAAGCAGTTAGAATGCAGTTGAATCTGCTCAGCTGCCATCAAAACCCTGTCGTTACTGAAGCAGTTTGAATGCAGTTGAATCTGCTCAGCTGCCATCAAAACCCTGTTATTACTGAAGCAGTTTGAATACAGTTGAATCTGCTCTGCTTCCATCAAAACCCTGTTATTACTGAAGCAGTTAGAATGCAGTTGAATCTGCTCAGCTGCCATCAAAACCCTGTTAGCAGAGGATGGTTTCGATCCATCGACCGCTGGGTTATGGGCCCAGCACGACATTGAACGAATTATTTGTCAAAACTATTGTCCTTTTGGAGTTCAAAAAGTACCCTCTTAACGCCCCATTATTATGCCAATGGGAAGTCATTCCCAAGAAGGCTCACATTGATTTCAGATGATTACCTTCTGGTTGATCACTCCGTTAACACATTCAGAGTAACTTCAGTTGTTGGTTTAATTCATATTACTGAAGCAGTTAGAATGCAGTTGAATCTGCTCAGCTGCCATCAAAACCCTGTCGTTACTGAAGCAGTTTGAATGCAGTTGAATCTGCTCAGCTGCCATCAAAACCCTGTTATTACTGAAGCAGTTTGAATACAGTTGAATCTGCTCAGCTGCCATCAAAACCCTGTTATTACTGAAGCAGTTAGAATGCAGTTGAATCTGCTCAGCTGCCATCAAAACCCTGTTAGCAGAGGATGGTTTCGATCCATCGACCGCTGGGTTATGGGCCCAGCACGCTTCCGCTGCGCCACTCTGCTGTCCCTTACATTGAATGGGGCTCGAACAAACGTGGCCTGACTTTGGAGGTCAGACAACACAGACAATCCACAAAAGGCAATAAACAGCATGGAGCAAACATGGCAAAGCAAAGCACCGAAAATATATGCAACCTGTAACAAATGCTTTGATGTCATTCTTACATTGATATCGGATGATCACTTTTTTAACCCATTCAGAGTAACTCAATTGTTGGTTTAATCCATTTCACTGTAGCAGTTTGAATGCAGTTGAATCTGCTCTGCTTCCATCAAAACCCTGTTATTACTGAAGTAGTTTGAATGCAGTTGAATCTGCTCAGCTGCCATCAAAACCCTGTTATTACTGAAGCAGTTTGAATACAGTTGAATCTGCTCAGCTGCCATCAAAACCCTGTCGTTACTGAAGCAGTTAGAATGCAGTTGAAGCGGCACAGCTGCCATCAAAACCCTGTTAGCAGAGGATGGTTTCGATCCATCGACCTCTGGGTTATGGGCCCAGCACGCTTCCGCTGCGCTAACTTCAGTTGTTGGTTTAATTCATATTACTGAAGCAGTTAGAATGCAGTTGAATCTGCTCAGCTGCCATCAAAACCCTGTCGTTACTGAAGCAGTTTGAATGCAGTTGAATCTGCTCAGCTTCAATCAAAACCCTGTTATGACTGAAGCAGTTTGAATACAGTTGAATCTGCTCTGCTTCCATCAAAACCCTGTTATTACTGAAGCAGTTAGAATGCAGTTGAATCTGCTCAGCTGCCATCAAAACCCTGTTAGCAGAGGATGGTTTCGATCCATCGACCGCTGGGTTATGGGCCCAGCACGACATTGAACGAATTATTTGTCAAAACTATTGTCCTTTTGGAGTTCAAAAAGTACCCTCTTAACGCCCCATTATTATGCCAATGGGAAGTCATTCCCAAGAAGGCTCACATTGATTTCAGATGATTACCTTCTGGTTGATCACTCCGTTAACACATTCAGAGTAACTTCAGTTGTTGGTTTAATTCATATTACTGAAGCAGTTAGAATGCAGTTGAATCTGCTCAGCTGCCATCAAAACCCTGTCGTTACTGAAGCAGTTTGAATGCAGTTGAATCTGCTCAGCTGCCATCAAAACCCTGTTATTACTGAAGCAGTTAGAATGCAGTTGAAACATGGCAAAGCAAAGCACCGAAAATATATGCAACCTGTAACAAATGCTTTGATGTCATTCTTACATTGATATCGGATAATCACTTTTTTAACCCATTCAGAGTAACTCAATTGTTGGTTTAATCCATTTCACTGTAGCAGTTTGAATGCAGTTGAATCTGCTCTGCTTCCATCAAAACCCTGTTATTACTGAAGTAGTTTGAATGCAGTTGAATCTGCTCAGCTGCCATCAAAACCCTGTTATTACTGAAGCAGTTTGAATACAGTTGAATCTGCTCAGCTGCCATCAAAACCCTGTCGTTACTGAAGCAGTTAGAATGCAGTTGAAGCGGCACAGCTGCCATCAAAACCCTGTTAGCAGAGGATGGTTTCGATCCATCGACCTCTGGGTTATGGGCCCAGCACTCTTCCGCTGCGCCACTCTGCTGTCCCTTACCTTGAGTGGGGCTCGAACCAACGAGGCTTGGCTTTGGAGGTCAGACAACACAGACAATCCACAAAAGGCAATAAACAGCATGGAGCAAACATGGCAAAAGAAAGCACCGAAAATATATGCAACCTGTAACAAATGCTTTGATGTCATTCTTTCATTGATATCGGATGATTACTTTTTGGCTGATAACTTTTTTAACCCATTCAGAGTAACTCAATTGTTGGTTTAATCCATTTCACTGTAGCAGTTTGAATGCAGTTGAATCTGCTCTGCTTCCATCAAAACCCTGTTACTACTGAAGCAGTTAGAATGCAGTTGAATCTGCTCAGCTGCCATCAAAACCCTGTTAGCAGAGGATGGTTTCGATCCATCGACCGCTGGGTTATGGGCCCAGCACGCTTCCGCTGCGCCACTCTGCTGTCCCTTACATTGAACAGGGCTCGAACAAACGTGGCCTGACTTTGGAGGTCAGACAACACAGACAATCCACAAAAGGCAATAAACAGCATGGAGCAAACATGGCAAAGCAAAGCACCGAAAATATATGCAACCTGTAACAAATGCTTTGATGTCATTCTTACATTGATATCGGATGATCACTTTTTTAACCCATTCAGAGCAACTCAATTGTTGGTTTAATCCATTTCACTGTAGCAGTTTGAATGCAGTTGAATCTGCTCTGCTTCCATCAAAACCCTGTTATTACTGAAGCAGTTTGAATGCAGTTGAATCTGCTCAGCTGCCATCAAAACCCTGTTATTACTGAAGCAGTTTGAATACAGTTGAATCTGCTCAGCTGCCATCAAAACCTGTCGTTACTGAAGCAGTTTGAATGCAGTTGAATCTGCCAGCTGCCATCAAAACCTGTTATTATGAAGCAGTTTGAATACAGTTGAATCTGCTCAGCTGCCATCAAAACCCTGTCGTTACTGAAGCAGTTAGAATGCAGTTGAAGGCACAGCTGCCATCAAAACCCTGTTAGCAGAGGATGGTTTCATCCATCGACCTCTGGGTTATGGGCCCAGCACGCTTCCGCGCTAACTTCAGTTGTTGGTTTAATTCATATTACTGAAGCAGTTAGAATGCAGTTGAATCTGCTCAGCTGCCATCAAAACCCTGTCGTTACTGAAGCAGTTTGAATGCAGTTGAATCTGCTCAGCTGCCATCAAAACCCTGTTATTACTGAAGCAGTTTGAATACAGTTGAATCTGCTCTGCTTCCATCAAAACCCTGTTAGCAGAGGATGGTTTCGATCCATCGACCGCTGGGTTATGGGCCCAGCACGACATTGAACGAATTATTTGTCAAAACTATTGTCCTTTTGGAGTTCAAAAAGTACCCTCTTAACGCCCCATTATTATGCCAATGGGAAGTCATTCCCAAGAAGGCTCACATTGATTTCAGATGATTACCTTCTGGTTGATCACTCCGTTAACACATTCAGAGTAACTTCAGTTGTTGGTTTAATTCATATTACTGAAGCAGTTAGAATGCAGTTGAATCTGCTCAGCTGCCATCAAAACCCTGTCGTTACTGAAGCAGTTTGAATGCAGTTGAATCTGGAGGTCAGACAACACAGACAATCCACAAAAGGCAATAAACAGCATGGAGCAAACATGGCAAAAGAAAGCACCGAAAATATATGCAACCTGTAACAAATGCTTTGATGTCATTCTTTCATTGATATCGGATGATTACTTTTTGGCTGATAACTTTTTTAACCCATTCAGAGTAACTCAATTGTTGGTTTAATCCATTTCACTGTAGCAGTTTGAATGCAGTTGAATCTGCTCTGCTTCCATCAAAACCCTGTTACTACTGAAGCAGTTAGAATGCAGTTGAATCTGCTCAGCTGCCATCAAAACCCTGTTAGCAGAGGATGGTTTCGATCCATCGACCGCTGGGTTATGGGCCCAGCACGCTTCCGCTGCGCCACTCTGCTGTCCCTTACATTGAACGGGGCTCGAACAAACGTGGCCTGACTTTGGAGGTCAGACAACACAGACAATCCACAAAAGGCAATAAACAGCATGGAGCAAACATGGCAAAGCAAAGCACCGAAAATATATGCAACCTGTAACAAATGCTTTGATGTCATTCTTACATTGATATCGGATGATCACTTTTTTAACCCATTCAGAGTAACTCAATTGTTGGTTTAATCCATTTCACTGTAGCAGTTTGAATGCAGTTGAATCTGCTCTGCTTCCATCAAAACCCTGTTATTACTGAAGCAGTTTGAATGCAGTTGAATCTGCTCAGCTGCCATCAAAACCCTGTTATTACTGAAGCAGTTTGAATACAGTTGAATCTGCTCAGCTGCCATCAAAACCCTGTCGTTACTGAAGCAGTTAGAATGCAGTTGAAGCGGCACAGCTGCCATCAAAACCCTGTTAGCAGAGGATGGTTTCGATCCATCGACCTCTGGGTTATGGGCCCAGCACGCTTCCGCTGCGCCACTCTGCTGTAAATCACCCCAGATGGGACTCGAACCCACAATCCCTGGCTTAGGAGGCCAGTGCCTTATCCATTAGGCCACTGGGGCTTCGTTTGGCTGTCCAGATAGGCCCTGTTTGCAAAACGGACTGTTGTTCAAAAACATCTGGATTGTTGGCTGACATTGAACGAATTATTTGTCAAAACTATTGTCCTTTTGGAGTGCAAAAAGTACCCTCTTAACGCCCCATTATTATGCCAATGGGAAGTCATTCCCAAGAAGGCTCACATTGATTTCAGATGATTACCTTCTGGTTGATCACTTCGTTAACACATTCAGAGTAACTTCAGTTGTTGGTTTAATTCATATTACTGAAGCAGTTAGAATGCAGTTGAATCTGCTCAGCTGCCATCAAAACACTGTTAGCAGAGGATGGTTTCGATCCATCGACCTCTGGGTTATGGGCCCAGCACGCTTCCGCTGCGCCACTCTGCTGTCCCTTACCTTGAGTGGGGCTCGAACCAACGAGGCTTGGCTTTGGAGGTCAGCCAACACACACAATCCACAAAAGGCAATAAACAGCATGGAGCAAACATGGCAAAAGAAAGCACCGAAAATATATGCAACCTGTAACAAATGCTTTGATGTCATTCTTACATTGATATCGGATGATTACTTTTTGGCTGATCACTTTTTTAACCCATTCAGAGTAACTCAATTGTTGGTTTAATCCATTTCACTGTAGCAGTTTGAATGCAGTTGAATCTGCTCAGCTGCCATCAAAACCCTGTTATTACTGAAGCAGTTAGAATGCAGTTGAATCTGCTCAGCTGCCATCAAAACCCTGTTGGCAGAGGATGGTTTCGATCCATCGACCGCTGGGTTATGGGCCCAGCACGCTTCCGCTGCGCCACTCTGCTGTCCCTTACATTGAATGGGGCTCGAACAAACGTGGCCTGACTTTGGAGGTCAGACAACACAGACAATCCACAAAAGGCAATAAACAGCATGGAGCAAACATGGCAAAGCAAAGCACCGAAAATATATGCAACCTGTAACAAATGCTTTGATGTCATTCTTACATTGATATCGGATGATCACTTTTTTAACCCATTCAGAGCAACTCAATTGTTGGTTTAATCCATTTCACTGTAGCAGTTTGAATGCAGTTGAATCTGCTCTGCTTCCATCAAAACCCTGTTATTACTGAAGCAGTTTGAATGCAGTTGAATCTGCTCTGCTTCCATCAAACCTGTTATTACTGAAGCAGTTAGAATGCAGTTGAATCTGCTCAGCTGCCATCAAAACCCTGTTAGCAGAGGATGGTTTCGATCCATCGACCGCTGGGTTATGGGCCCAGCACGACATTGAACGAATTATTTGTCAAAACTATTGTCCTTTTGGAGTTCAAAAAGTACCCTTAACGCCCCATTATTATGCCAATGGGAAGTCATTCCCAAGAAGGCTCACATTGATTTCAGATGATTACCTTCTGGTGATCACCCGTTAACACATTCAGAGTAACTTCAGTTGTTGGTTTAATTCATATTACTGAAGCAGTTAGAATGCAGTTGAATCTGCTCAGCTGCCATCAAAACCCTGTCGTTACTGAAGCAGTTTGAATGCAGTTGAATCTGGAGTCAGACAACACAGACAATCCACAAAAGGCAATAAACAGCATGGAGCAAACATGGCAAAAGAAAGCACCGAAAATATATGCAACCTGTAACAAATGCTTTGATGTCATTCTTACATTGATATCGGATGTTACTTTTTGGCTGATCACTTTTTTAACCCATTCAGAGTAACTCAATTGTTGGTTTAATCCATTTCACTGTAGCAGTTTGAATGCAGTTGAATCTGCTCTGCTTCCATCAAAACCCTGTTATTACTGAAGCAGTTAGAATGCAGTTGAATCTGCTCAGCTGCCATCAAAACCCTGTTAGCAGAGGATGGTTTCGATCCATCGACCGCTGGGTTATGGGCCCAGCACGCTCCGCTGCGCCACTCTGCTGTCCCTTACTTGAACGGGGCTCAACAAACGGCCTGCTTTGGAGGTCAGACAACACGACAATCCACAAAAGGCAATAAACAGCATGGAGCAAACATGGCAAAGCAAAGCACCGAAAATATATGCAACCTGTAACAAATGCTTTGATGTCATTCTTACATTGATATCGGATGATCACTTTTTTAACCCATTCAGAGTAACTCAATTGTTGGTTTAATCCATTTCACTGTAGCAGTTTGAATGCAGTTGAATCTGCTCTGCTTCCATCAAAACCCTGTTATTACTGAAGTAGTTTGAATGCAGTTGAATCTGCTCAGCTGCCATCAAAACCCTGTTATTACTGAAGCAGTTTGAATACAGTTGAATCTGCTCAGCTGCCATCAAAACCCTGTCGTTACTGAAGCAGTTAGAATGCAGTTGAAGCGGCACAGCTGCCATCAAAACCCTGTTAGCAGAGGATGGTTTCGATCCATCGACCTCTGGGTTATGGGCCCAGCACGCTTCCGCTGCGCTAACTTCAGTTGTTGGTTTAATTCATATTACTGAAGCAGTTAGAATGCAGTTGAATCTGCTCAGCTGCCATCAAAACCCTGTCGTTACTGAAGCAGTTTGAATGCAGTTGAATCTGCTCAGCTGCCATCAAAACCCTGTTATTACTGAAGCAGTTTGAATACAGTTGAATCTGCTCTGCTTCCATCAAAACCCTGTTATTACTGAAGCAGTTAGAATGCAGTTGAATCTGCTCAGCTGCCATCAAAACCCTGTTAGCAGAGGATGGTTTCGATCCATCGACCGCTGGGTTATGGGCCCAGCACGACATTGAACGAATTATTT
>JACSYO010002163.1:442500-515000 GCA_016806645.1 Ophiodon elongatus
TTGTTGGTTTAATCCATTTCACTGTAGCAGTTTGAATGCAGTTGAATCTGCTCTGCTTCCATCAAAACCCTGTTACTACTGAAGCAGTTAGAATGCAGTTGAATCTGCTCAGCTGCCATCAAAACCCTGTTAGCAGAGGATGGTTTCGATCCATCGACCGCTGGGTTATGGGCCCAGCACGCTTCCGCTGCGCCACTCTGCTGTCCCTTACATTGAATGGGGCTCGAACAAACGTGGCCTGACTTTGGAGGTCAGACAACACAGACAATCCACAAAAGGCAATAAACAGCATGGAGCAAACATGGCAAAGCAAAGCACCGAAAATATATGCAACCTGTAACAAATGCTTTGATGTCATTCTTACATTGATATCGGATGATCACTTTTTTAACCCATTCAGAGCAACTCAATTGTTGGTTTAATCCATTTCACTGTAGCAGTTAGAATGCAGTTGAATCTGCTCAGCTGCCATCAAAACCCTGTTAGCAGAGGATGGTTTCGATCCATCGACCGCTGGGTTATGGGCCCAGCACGCTTCCGCTGCGCCACTCTGTTGTCACTTACATTGAATGGGGCTCGAACAAACGTGGCCTGACTTTGGAGGTCAGACAACACAGACAATCCACAAAAGGCAGTTAACAGCATGGAGCAAACATGGCAAAGCAAAGCACCGAAAATATATGCAACCTGTAACAAATGCTTTGATGTCATTCTTACATTGATATCGGATAATCACTTTTTTAACCCATTCAGAGTAACTCAATTGTTGGTTTAATCCATTTCACTGTAGCAGTTTGAATGCAGTTGAATCTGCTCTGCTTCCATCAAAACCCTGTTATTACTGAAGCAGTTTGAATGCAGTTGAATCTGCTCAGCTGCCATCAAAACCCTGTTATTACTGAAGCAGTTTGAATACAGTTGAATCTGCTCAGCTGCCATCAAAACCCTGTTAGCAGAGGATGGTTTCGATCCATCGACCGCTGGGTTATGGGCCCAGCACGCTTCCGCTGCGCCACTCTGCTGTCCCTTCATATGGGGCTCGAACAAACGTGGCCTGGCTTTGGAGGTCAGGGGTAGCATGGAGCAACATGGCAAAAGCACCGAATATATGCAACCTGTAACAAATGCTTTGATGTCATTCTTACATTGATATCGGATGATCACTTTAACCCATAGGAACTCATTGTTGGTTTAATCCATTTCACTGTAGCAGTTGAATGCAGTTGAACTGCTCGCTGCATCAAGACCTAGGCAGCAGAGGATGGTTTCGATCCATCGACCGCTGGGTTATGGGCCCAGCACGACATTGAACGAATTATTTGTCAAAACTATTGTCCTTTTGGAGTTCAAAAAGTACCCTCTTAACGCCCCATTATTATGCCAATGGGAAGTCATTCCCAAGAAGGCTCACATTGATTTCAGATGATTACCTTCTGGTTGATCACTCCGTTAACACATTCAGAGTAACTTCAGTTGTTGGTTTAATTCATATTACTGAAGCGTTGAATGCAGTTGAATCTGCTCAGCTGCCATCAAAACCCTGTTTACTGAAGCAGTTAGAATGCAGTTGAATCTGCTCAGCTGCCATCAAAACACTGTTAGCAGAGGATGGTTTCGATCCATCGACCTCTGGGTTATGGGCCCAGCACGCTTCCGCTGCGCCACTCTGCTGTCCCTTACCTTGAGTGGGGCTCGAACCAACGAGGCTTGGCTTTGGAGGTCAGCCAACACAGACAATCCACAAAAGGCAATAAACAGCATGGAGCAAACATGGCAAAACAAAGCACCGAAAATATATGCAACCTGTAACAAATGCTTTGATGTCATTCTTACATTGATATCGGATGATTACTTTTTGGCTGATCACTTTTTTAACCCATTCAGAGTAACTCAATTGTTGGTTTAATCCATTTCACTGTAGCAGTTTGAATGCAGTTGAATCTGCTCTGCTTCCATCAAAACCCTGTTACTACTGAAGCAGTTAGAATGCAGTTGAATCTGCTCAGCTGCCATCAAAACCCTGTTAGCAGAGGATGGTTTCGATCCATCGACCGCTGGGTTATGGGCCCAGCACGCTTCCGCTGCGCCACTCTGCTGTCCCTTACATTGAACGGGGCTCGAACAAACGTGGCCTGACTTTGGAGGTCAGACAACACAGACAATCCACAAAAGGCAATAAACAGCATGGAGCAAACATGGCAAAGCAAAGCACCGAAAATATATGCAACCTGTAACAAATGCTTTGATGTCATTCTTACATTGATATCGGATGATCACTTTTTTAACCCATTCAGAGCAACTCAATTGTTGGTTTAATCCATTTCACTGTAGCAGTTAGAATGCAGTTGAATCTGCTCAGCTGCCATCAAAACCCTGTTAGCAGAGGATGGTTTCGATCCATCGACCGCTGGGTTATGGGCCCAGCACGCTTCCGCTGCGCCACTCTGCTGTCCCTTACATTGAATGGGGCTCGAACAAACGTGGCCTGACTTTGGAGGTCAGACAACACAGACAATCCACAAAAGGCAATAAACAGCATGGAGCAAACATGGCAAAGCAAAGCACCGAAAATATATGCAACCTGTAACAAATGCTTTGATGTCATTCTTACATTGATATCGGATGATCACTTTTTTAACCCATTCAGAGCAACTCAATTGTTGGTTTAATCCATTTCACTGTAGCAGTTTGAATGCAGTTGAATCTGCTCAGCTGCCATCAACACCCTGTTAGCAGAGGATGGTTTCGATCCATCGACCGCTGGGTTATGGGCCCAGCACGACATTGAACGAATTATTTGTCAAAACTATTGTCCTTTTGGAGTTCAAAAAGTACCCTCTTAACGCCCCATTATTATGCCAATGGGAAGTCATTCCCAAGAAGGCTCACATTGATTTCAGATGATTACCTTCTGGTTGATCACTCCGTTAACACATTCAGAGTAACTTCAGTTGTTGGTTTAATTCATATTACTGAAGCAGTTAGAATGCAGTTGAATCTGCTCAGCTGCCATCAAAACCCTGTCGTTACTGAAGCAGTTTGAATGCAGTTGAATCTGCTCAGCTGCCATCAAAACCCTGTTATTACTGAAGCAGTTTGAATACAGTTGAATCTGCTCAGCTGCCATCAAAATCCTGTCGTTACTGAAGCAGTTTGAATGCAGTTGAATCTGCTCAGCTGCCATCAAAACCCTGTTATTACTGAAGCAGTTAGAATGCAGTTGAATCTGCTCATCTGCCATCAAAACACTGTTAGCAGAGGATGGTTTCGATCCATCAACCTCTGAGTTATGGGCCCTGCGCGCTTCCGCTGCGCCAATCTGCTGTCCCTTACCTTGAGTGGGGCTCGAACCAACGAGGCTTGGATTTGGAGGTCAGCCAACACAGACAATCCACAAAAGGCAATAAACAGCATGGAGCAAACATGGCAAAACAAAGCACCGAAAATATATGCAACCTGTAACAAATGCTTTGATGTCATTCTTACATTGATATCGGATGGTTACTTTTTGGCTGATCACTTTTTTAACCCATTCAGAGTAACTCAATTGTTGGTTTAATCCATTTCACTGTAGCAGTTTGAATGCAGTTGAATCTGCTCAGCTGCTATCAAAATGAAGTTAGCAGAGGATGGTTTCGATCCATCGACCTCTGGGTTATGGGCCCAGCACGCTTCCGCTGCGCCACTCTGCTGTAAATCACCCCAGATGGGACTTGAACCCACAATCCCTGGCTTAGGAGGCCAGTGCCTTATCCATTAGGCCACTGGGGCTTCGTTTGCCTGTCCAGATAGGCCCTGTTTGCATCACGGACTGTTGTTCAAAAACATCTGGAGTGTTGGCTGACATTTCACGAATTATTTGTCAAAGCTATTGTCCTTTTGGAGTGCAGAAAGTACCCTCTTTATGCCCCTGGGAATGTTTCAGATGATTACCTTCTGGTTGATCACTTCGTTAACCCATTCAGAGTAACTTTAGTTGTTGGTTTACTTCATATTATTAGAACGCATTTGAAGCGGCACAGCTGCGGTCAAAACCCTGTTAGCATAGGATGGTTTTAATCCATCAACCTCTTGGTAATGGGCCCAGCACACTTCCTCTGCTCCGCTCTTCTGCAAATCACCCCAGATGGGACTCGAACCCACAATCCCTGGCTTCGGAGGCCAGTGCCTTATCCATTAGGCCACTGGGGCTTCTGTTGTTTATTTAGAAAGAGCCTTGTTTCACCATGGACTGTTATTCAAAAAAAGTGTGGTCTAATATTTCACGAATTATTTGTTGAAACAATTGTGCTTTTGGTGTGCAAAAGTACCCTCTTAACACCCCATTATTATGCCACTGGGAAGTCATACATTCATTTCAGATGATTACCTTCTGGTTGATCACTTCGTTGACCCATTCAGAGTAACTTCAGTTGTTGGTTTAATTTATATCACTGTGGCGTTTAGAATGCAGTTGAAGCTGCCGCAAACATACATTTAGCAGAGAATGGTTTTGATTCTTTGATATGGGCCCATCACACTTGCACTGCACTATTCTAATATAAATCACCCCAGATGGGACTCGAACCCACAATCCCTGGCTTAGAAGGCCAGTGCCTTATCCATTAGGCCACTGGGGCTGTATTTGTCTTGACAGTGAGGCCCTTTTTGCATCACGGACTGTTGTTCCAAACATCTACAGTGTGGACTGACATGCAATGAATGATATTCTGCTGTGCTACTCTGCTGTCAATCACCCCACATGGGACTTAAAAGTCTTTGTTCGCACTGAAAACATTGGCAACATGAGACTAATGCATTGACATTGCAAAGGGAAAATAATGCTATAGTGGTCAGAAGTCTTTGAATGCACCACTGACTGTTGTTCCCGACATATATTGTGTGAACTGACATACAATGAATGATTTTTCGAACTATTGTCCTTTTGGCGTGCAAAATTCGACTCTGAACACCCCATTATTATTCCATTTGGGAGTCATTTTCAAGAAGCCACACCTTGATTTGATATCATTACCTTCTGGTGGTTCACTCCGTTAACCCATTCAGAGTAACTACAATTGTTGGTTGAATTAATTTCACTGTAGCAGTTAGAATGCAGTTAAAGCTGTTCAGGTGCCTTCAAAACCCTGTTAGCAAAATATTGTTTCGATCCATCAACCTCTAGTTTATGGGCCCAAAGCTTTTCTGCTGCACACACTATGCTGTCAGCATCACATTGCTTCATCTTTTATTTGGTGAAAAATACAAGCACAGAGAGAAGAACAAGAACTGGATCATAGTCTCCTTGTCTGCGGAGACAGGACTAGTTTCCTATCGTCACTGTTTTTGTAAACAAAAGATTCTCAAAATAAACGACATAACCAACGAATTACCATTTATGTTGACATATACAGTCCATTAACACAATAAGTAAATTATACACTTTTTGTCTTTCACATAGTCAAACCCTTGTGCAGTCACACATGCAACATTAAGAAACATTTGAATGCATACACTCAGCTTTTGAGCTATTACAAACATACTTTACCCTCAGTTTATGTACACAAAACAGTTCTGACTTGTCAGGAGCATAAACATTTCTACCCGGCGTGCCTGTGGCCATGTTTTACACATCTGATAAGGGTGCATACAAATTTACTTGTGAATACACTTCAGCAAGACACACACATTCACACAAAACCACAAACCCATAAACAGGAGATTAACAGATCAGGTTAAGAATGCTGTCAGTGTTTTGTTTATTTCATGCTCCGCCACACAGACACACCACAAATCCAATAAACCTTAGATGGTCTGCGGGTCCCTCATGGCAGCAGGGCAGTGGATACCACCTGGCCGTGTTTGTGTGTCTGCATGTGTGAAAGTTATAATTCAAATTGGCCGAACATTCTGAGGATGCTGAGTTATAGAAAACATTTTAAAAAGCCAGCGTTAGTTTTGTTCAAATTATACAAATGTGAGTGTTTTCATGTTTTTGTGTGTGGTTGTTGTAGTTGTGCCATGACACTGCTTTTATAGGTAAAAAGATTTTGATACGATGTGGGTCAAATCCATCCAAAATGTAATCTTCGGGTCTCACATAATACTGCATGAGCCTTGGGCGCTGTTGCTATCAGAAGCCAGTAAAATTACAAATTATGTTTTGCTGATGTTAGGACCGTCAGATAACGTAGCTTGGTCAGTGATCCTCTGTGTCGGACAACGAAGCTCTGGTGTATGCAATTTGCTCTTTTAAAGGTAAGTTACAAACAACGCATTTTGTTGTTTTTAATAACTTGACAGACTTGTGATTGTCACCTCTTGTTCCTTTCATGTGTTGTTTTAGTTGTTGAATCACATATTTAAGATCTTGAACCCACTTGGCTTTGTTTTGAACAGGACATCTGGTCCTTGAATGCCACATAGACTGACTAATTACACAGGATTGCTTTGAGTTTATTGTTCAGTTGTTTTTGTGTCTGGAGTTGTAGAAGTTCACTTTCATGAGGCTCACTGCAAATCATTTATTGTGTGAAATTATACGTCAAGCCTCATTGAACTGTTGAGTGGAACTGTTTTGTATTCAACGTTTTCTCCACTACACACACACACACACACACAGCAGGAGGATGGACATTCCTCCTGCTGCCTATTCAAGCTGAAACAACTCCAGAGTCCATCTCACAGTAAGATGATTCTCTTCTGTTTACTGCTGTTGTGGTTGGAGTTGTTGTGAAGGATAGTCATGCTATGAGGTTTTTCGAGCTGGAGATAGATAGCCCTCTGCGGCTGGTCTCGGTGTTATGGCACTAGAGACACTGAGGTATTTTCAGACATTGTAAGTGATTCAATGTTCCAGACATAAGACAGCACCCACATCCTTGTCACTACATCATCACCCGCTAATGCTTGAATAGAATAGAAGGAGGGAGAAGAGCAAACAGGAAAGTATGAAGAAAGAAAGAGTATTTATGTTTTTGAAGGACGTCACTGGAGCAGTCTGGGACTGCATTGACGGATGAGTGTTACATCTGAATAAAATTGAGGTGGGGAGAAAGAAAGGGAACAATATGAAATGTGTTTTGTATCTTAAAAGATAAATATGACAAATGGAGGGAGGGAACATGAAGAAAATGAAGAAAGGATGGAGAAACCAATAGACAGTAGCTATATTTACCCTCAGACTGTTTGGATGCAAAAATAGTTGTGAACTAGTTGGTAAATACAGATGTAAATATAAAGTTAGTTTAAAATACTACAACAAATACATCAACCACAGTGTGCTTTTACATAGAAAAAATATTCATCTCAAAAAGTAGGTTTATATTTAATTGAGACAATTATATGTAAGTTACAGGTACAAATAAAATCTGGCAGTAAGTTGAGGTCATTTCACCTGGCCATTACTTTACTTTAAGGCTTTTGTACTCTTTTATAGGCAACAATTACATTCACTCATCCAAAGCCACTTTTGAACAGTATTACTCTGCAATTAAACCTTTCGTTGGGTTGATCTCTATTGGATAATAAAAACAAACAAAATAAAATGTTCCATGTATTACTGAGCCACTGGGATGCCCAGTCCCGTCATATTTACCTGACAAATGCATTTCCACTTCACTGCTTAATTACTTCATCAATAAAAACACTTTCTGTTTCAATTGGGTATGAAAACATGTTTTGTGATACTTAAGAAAATTAATCATATTTTGACGCATCCATTCAGCCTTTCATCATAGCTTTGGTGAAAATATTTTAAATGAAAGCCCAGTTCATCAGAAGTAGAAAAATAGAGGGGGAGAGGAGAGAGAAGAAGAGCTGCTGGCAAAAAGAGATGGGTTTAGAAAGAGATTGAAAGAGAAAAGAAGAAGTAGGACAAGTAGGGAGAGGGTACAGGTTACAGCACAAGGTGTTGACCAGACAAGAGAAGAAAGAAGGAGGAGGGAATGGAGAAGCAGACTAGGAGAGGAGCTCTGGCCTAAAGATGGATGTCTAAGAGGACATTTCAGATGTGGCTGATATGTAAAGGTTGATCAAGACTTCTAAAGTGGAAAGTGTTGTAGCGCAGGCAGAATGTACTTACACAAGTGTCTGGTACAGTCTTTACTCTGCCACCAGTTTCCTGTTCCCCTTGAGCTACAGTGGCCTGGAAGTGACACAAGGGAAGTCACATTTTAACTAAATAAAGAGGAATAAGATGACTAATTAGTAAAGAAATCCGGATGAGAGTGCATGAACAAAGTAAGTTTTGAAAGTAAAAAAAGGTCCTCACTGATCGTTGACAGTACATTTTTCTTATATCTCTCTAGAGAGTAGAAAATTGGTGGTGATACCAAGGAGTGTGAATTGAAAAAAAAACTAGAAGGAAGAATCAGAGAGAAGGGAAGGTGATATTTATGTAGCAGGAAATACTAGAGGCCAGGCAAAAGGACTTTTTTTTGTCTGGAGTCGACATTTCTGCTCATTTCTGCAACCTTGGAAGAGACATCATTGTTAAAATTGAGACAGACATCAGGATTGGGACAACAGCAGTAACTGGTGGGGGGAATTGTGTCATGGAGAAAAAAGGTGCATTGGCAGAAGGAAAAGGGCCAATAGCTGAGGGGGTTAAAGAACCAGTCAAGATGGAGGCAGGGATATTATTGGCAAATTACTGTAAGATGACAAGGAGGAAATAAAGACAGGGAGGGTGGTCAGAAGCAAGGAGGAAAAGCGAGGAGGTGGATGTTGGCATTCAGGGTGGCTGGGCAGAGAGGGAAAGAATGACGGAACAGCGGAGAAACAAGGAGGATAGGGGTGTTTGCCTGGGGGGCTATGGCCAAACAATTAGGAGGAGGATAGGGGCTGAGGCTGCAGGTCTACAGGCTAGACAAGACTATCTTCCCTCAGGGGAACACAGTCACTTTTTGTTTAGAGAAGAAGACACAAGAACAATCCACCGGAGAAAATAGGCCAGACAGACAGATGGATGGGGAGATCGAGGGATCGAAAGATAGTGGGAGGGAGGGAGACTGGGAGGGACGGCGATAGTGAGAAACAAAGAGAATGAGAGACACCCAGAGGGATCCTGGGAAGTCCAGGAGGATTTGAGCAGAAAGGGACGAGGGATGAGCACCTGATGAAAAGATAAAGAGATAAAGAGAAAGTGAGAAGACGATTCAGAGGCTGAAAAAAAGAAAAGCAGCTCAGAACGAGGGATTGCCATTAGTATAAGACGTTAGCCAGCTGTCTGACAGTGAAAGAGAAAGGAGATGGTTAAAAAGAGAAAAAAAGAAGGCATGAAGATGATTCCTGTGCAGATGCCGTATTCACATATTGTATAACTCCTTCCTGCTTCAACTTGAAAAATTATCAAATGTTCACCTTGACTCACCTGATCAGATAACTTTGCAGACAGAAGCAGATAGGCTTCATATTTCCTGCACTCAATGTTTGTGATGAATATGTGTGAGTGTTTTGCTTTCCCTCCCTTGTTAAAGATTAATGACATTAAAGTCACTACAGTTAAATAAATCAAACTGACGGGAGATGTAGAGGCAAGGTGGAACGGCACTAAATCAGCCGTGATTCGTACTTGTCACAAAGAGATAAGAGTCAATTTTTGCCGAGCTGAGCTGCAAATAACTAAGACGTGTTGTTCAAAGTCTGAAAAAGAAAAATGTTGTTCTGGCTGCGTCTTCCAAAGTTTAACTTTGTTTTTATATGAATCTGAATGCACAGTGAGGTGCTGAGAAGAAAGAGACACTGACTTACTTTCAAGCAGAAGGTAGGGATTCAGAGTTTTTCCCGACAGACTTTACCAAAGTTTATATTAAGTTTACGCAGTACTTTTTCAATATTGAACTGAGTATATTAACTCTTACATTCTCCCCTTTTCTACCTGGCTTTAAAATACCTTGTCATACACAGTAAATTTAGATTTCTCTTTCCCTTGCCAGCAAGTGATGTACAGGTATTTACTTGCCATGCTGGCGACATGCAGTCGGTCGGATGGTCCCCCTGTTTACATTTATTATACCTGCTGAACGTCAGCATTATCATTGTGAGCAGGTCAGCATGCTGACATTTAGCTCAAAGAACCACTGTGCACAAGTACATACAGTATATCATTGTATTATATTAAGGTTTCGGTACAATATTATATTATGTCATGTGCTTGTGCTTGTGCTTCATACTTAGTCTTATCAATACATTTGGGTTTTTTTATAAACATTTGACTTGATTACTGGACGAGAGTCGAGGAGGTTGTACCAGCATCCGGTTCAAAAGTATTTTCGCAGACTATCGAAGCAGCAAATGGTAACTGCTTCCATCACCTCTGGCTCATTTTGAAGCACCTAGTTTGTAAAAGTGTATAGCCTGTCATGTTTTTATTCTACATTGCTCTGTTTACAATGGCGCAGCTATAAAAGAAAAAAAAAATGCAAGGATTCAACTGACAACATGTGAGTCAACTCAGGGGCTTCTCAACTCCCTCCGTGTCTAGAAGTCTTTTGACCTGCAAATTATCATTCCGGGCTCACTTAGCTGTAATGCACTTCTGGGAAATTCGTGTTCTTTAAATGTAAACACGTCTGTCCTGCTTGAATCCTTGTGTGAGCTTAGGTCCCATTTTAATGTAACAAATATATGTTTAAACTGGCTGAAACTTAATTTCTTGTTTCCTTGTTCTACACGTCTGCAAATGAAGGTTTACTTACCATTCTGCAACTCAAACATGTGTCAATGTGGCCAAATATGGCTCTGATCACCTCTGTAGATGTAATTTGGATGTATAGACTGAGTGCATATTTGGGTGCACTTAAAAATGGGTTTTATCTGAGTTTTCAGAACCTAATCCGATCACCCGCTAAACATGCTCCCACCAGGTTTAAAGGGAGTCTGTATTTCATCTGTACAGTAATGGCATCCACCAGGCTGACTGTGGCTATAAAAACTCAGTCCTTCAGGTTTTGATGTAAATCTTACGATGCCCTTCTTTTGACTCTGGCTCATCCTTTCCTTGAAAAGAACTTTGAGGTGCTTTGGATGAAAGCGTTCACCAAAGAGCATATATATCATCCAGAGTAATAAAGTAAAACTGCCATGAAAAAAACAACAACCTTTAAGACAAGTAGAAGGAGAAAAAAAGAAAACGGAGAGATGATAAAGGTTTTGATTCATGAAAGGAGATGAAGAGGGAGGGGATTTTTTTTAGAAGATGTGAATTCGCTGGAAATGCAAAAAGAAATGGAGGGATGATATACAGTGTGAGTAAAATGTGGAGCAATAGAGGACAGGAACAGAAGTAAAGAGAGAGATAACTCCACAAATGAGACCTCTGCATGTCATTTAAAAGCATGAGAAGCGCTAAAGAAAACTTAATAATGAAGGAGTGATACATTAAATAAGGGATGGAGGGAGTGAGCAATGTGTGCGCTGCAGGCTGCAGACTGCAGACTACCCATTTATATTCTTCTCTGCTCTGCCCCGAGGGGCCTGCTGATTGTATGTGTTTCTATACGTACAGTATCAGCGTGTGTTCGATGATGTGCTTTGTCCCTGCAGTTTGGTGTGTGTGTGTGTGTGTGTGTGTGTGTGTGTGTGTGTGGCTGCATGCATGTGTCCATAGGTGCTTTTATTTCTCTCTGTTTGATGCGTATGTGCTTCTGAATCTTTCGCTGTGTGGGGCAAGTGTGTGTGTGTGTGTATGATGAGATGAGATTAGACTTCCTGCAGGGCTGTAGTTCCATGGAGGCCATCTGAAGCAGCAGGAACGTCAGGAATGTGGGAACAGTGATATGCTTCGCTGTCTCCGTCACCGCAACAACATCTTTGCCTCATCGTAGGAGAGGAAAAGAGGGGAGAGGAGGATAGGAAACAAGGAGTTGGGAATAAAGACAGAGCATTGTAGAGCACATCCAAACCTTGTTTTGAATATACCTTTTCAACCTTTTTTGCTGCAACGGTTGCCAAACTCTTTGTATCGCAACATCAACCTGAGTACTTTCCGGTTAAAACCTTTTTATAGAGTTTCTAAGACTTTTAAAGTTATTTGTCCCACCGTACCATGGGAGTCGAGTTAAGTCATGTATTTATAGAATATCACAGCATGCCACAAAGAAAACGAAGGGCTCTGTTCTTCCACCACGATGATGAAAACATTCCCAACTCTTATCTGAGATAAAAGTGCAAAGTAACAAAAAAAAGTGATTTATTGTGATTTAAATAAACAGTGAAGTGCAAGGCCTTGACTGTGCCGTGACAGCAGACGACTGAATTATACAACGATGAGCAACACTAGAAATATTAGGACAAAATGTTGATAATGTGATTGACATTTCGATACCATGCAGTAGTGTAGTGTTTTTTTTTATTTATCACAATTTGTCAAAGTTGGACAAGCAGTGTCTGATATGTCACACTAAGTTGTGCTGCGATTCTAGGGCGTCTCTAGACCACTCAGTGTGTATTGTGAGGATGACAATCGGATTCATGGACTAGTTTTGTGTCAATTTAACTGGGAGGAAAGGAGTTAGGCCGAAAGTCAGGAATACTGCACTCGCACCCCATGAAGTTTTGTAAACAAATACAGATATATATGTATGTTCGTTTGCAGGTTTGTTAGTTCGAGAGAAGACATTTACTGGTCACTTGACTTTTTTCATCGGTTTTTTTTGTGTGTATTCCTGTCAATCTGTTCGTTCATATTTTTGTGACATACTTCATTTACACTGTAATTTGTGAAAAGGGCAGTGATTAGCCCAAGGAGAGAAACTACAGTATACAGATTTTATGGAACAGCAATTTGCTTTATTTGTTAAACATAATATCTTTGTCCAGAGTGTTGCTATTATGCCAAGTTATAGAACTTGAATTAGTGTAATTTATCAAATTTGCATGCAAAGATTCATCATCTCTTTAGATTGGTTTAAATTGGACATTTGGTGTATGATACATATTATTATGTATAAATATAAACATCACCATGTAGCCAATTGGTGTATTTTCTCAAATGCCAGAACACACTTTACAAATCCATAATGCAAGTGGTGTCTGAAGACCGACAGATGGAGAAAGCGAAAATCCCCACTCCACCTGATAACGCTGTGTGAGGCACCGCAGTCGGAGTGAGAAAAATGTACCAAGCGTTGTGATTCGCCGTGTTTGAAATGGAGAGTGAAGAATGAGGTGTGGTGTTAGTGTGTGTGACAGCAGGTGTTGTTCTCCTGTGGCGCTCTGCTCTCCCATTGTGGCTGGTTATTAATGGCTACAGATTCATTACAAGCAGCCAGTCAGCCATGCTGCCAGCATGCCCGACACTATTAGTCACAGTCACTGAGAGATGCACGAACACACATGCAGGGGCTTTTCAATAGTTCAGACACTGTTATGGTTTTCACTCTGACTTAAATAACATCTTACCCTTTTGTTTCCCTCCCCTCCTTTTCCTTATTACTTCCTCCTTTCCTCGTTCCCTCAATTCAGAAGACATCTTTATCCTCCAGGCGAAAGACAAGAAGAACCCACTCATCTACGGCCTGTTTACCACCTCTAGGTATGTGCCTCTGCAAAGCAGAAAACAAG
Source organism: Ophiodon elongatus (assembly GCA_016806645.1). NCBI lineage: Eukaryota > Metazoa > Chordata > Actinopteri > Perciformes > Hexagrammidae > Ophiodon > Ophiodon elongatus. The sequence continues at coordinate 456,046 of JACSYO010002163.1, forward strand.
GGAATACACTTTAGTTACTTTAAATGGCAATTTTAAATCTATGCACCCTTGTTTAAGAGTTAAAAGTAGCAGTATGACTATGGGTGGGAGTCACTGGGTGTGTCTTTACTTTCCACTGGGTGGAGAGTTTTCATTCCTTTAGAGATCGCTCATAGTGTAAAGAAATGAGTTGAGTCATGCGTATTGACTAACAACCCCTGCATGTATCAGCTTTTTGTGCAGTACAGCAAGCACCTTCTTTCTTTGAGTGTAAAAGAAACAACTCTACAATTCAATAAAATGGAAGAGAAAAGAAGGCGTTTAATCCCCTACAAGTGTAAATGTGACCAAATCTATAGTACATAAAAAAAAAAATATGAATATGATTTCCTTAAAATAAACACTAATGGAAGAATTTTATTATTTTGAAATGAAAACAAAATGAAAACAAATGTTGATCGAAGGGGTTGAAAATCTAACTTCTTGGTTAAAGCTACATTAGGCAACTTTGCACTTTTGTGTCCCCAGTATTAGGTACTGGAACTATTTAAATATCATGTCATGCTATTGCTGTAAACAACTGTATTTATTCAAGTTTCTCGCTAAAAACTATATTTTACAAGTTTACATGTGAATATATCCATGATAATGTTGTAATTTACCTTCACCCATTATTATTGAATAGAGCTTGAACACACCATAATGTAACTCAATGTAACCTCTATGCATTAGCTCCGCTATTCCACCAAGCAGGACTGTGCTGGCCACGCTGTTGACAGCTAACGTTACCTCTCTAACTCTCTTCCTGCCGATTTCAACACAGATTTGACAACAGAATGTATCCGAGTGCACAAGAGTGTTAAACCATAGATGTGTAGTCCTAGTTTGCATATGTGCAGTACCAATCAGGGAGGATGTACAGATCGGGTAACGAGCTAGCGAGAAACGTGTTGTTGTTTCAGCGTAGCGTTAACGAGCTGATTATATTATAATGTAATTGGATGGTGTGTAGACTCACGTACTCCACGATCCACAATTCGAGACTGTATCAGAGGGGTTTCCGATACTGGTATTAGAATAACTGGAATAACTTGGAATAACTCTACTAAACATATTTCAAAGAGTAAAAGTAACATTTTATATACGAAATAGAGAGGCAGTTTTTTTTTCTCCATATAAAACAGATGTATGTTATCATATGGAGAATTACTGTACCTAACAAAGTTGGAAGTTTTTTGAAATGAATCTTTTCGATGAGACCACAAGAAACTTGAATACAAATTGCATTGTCAAACTAGAACAACAGATTGTGCAACTAGAAACTTTGTTGAAAAACAAGTCAAAGCATGGAAAATATGAAGCAGCACTGAAAAGGGTTTGATTGAGTCCATAGACAATATGCATTGTGTGAGTATCTATAAAATGGTTATTTGCTCGCTTGTTGTTATGAGACATAAGAGAGAGGAAGAGAAAGGCTTTTTCCTGCTCCGTCTGGGACAGAGCAATGACACGAACATAAAACTGCACCACAGAAGTCAGACTGACCGATGGATAGAAAAAAGTCTGATACTCAAAAAGAGAGTCTCTCACTTAGACAGACACACTGAAAGACAGATAGCAGGAGAACAGATACAATACATATCCTGAGGTGACCCCAATTAGTCAAATATTTTACTTTTCAATCTAAGGAGCCAGTTGAATCATCGCAGGGACGGGAATATCTAGTAATGAAACAACGGATCATTCATGAATAACATCATAGCATTGTCAGAGCTCTAGATTTATTTTAAATTAATGAACGATTCTCTAAAATCTGCTGAGGGAGGCAGGTAGAAACAGCTGTTTGCAGCTTGCGTCTCTTTCTCCTGTTGATTGTCCCTTTGCTTGCCGGTTGTTTCCCTTCTGTCTATGGACTGCTACAATGAAGAAAATAGAATTAGGGATGCTGCGTGTCAGTACTACGGACTGTGTCTTAACTACACACACACACACACACACACACACACACTTCTCAGCCAATAATGGGAATCAAATAGCAAGGAAAAATATAGGCATGATTCAACGATCAGTCGATTCTTTGTCGGGAGCACCAATAATATACTGAAAAATAAGCACTGGCTGTAATAAAGACGGGGGAAATATAAAGTGAAGAAAAGCCAAAACAAATGTCCGAGGGAACGACAAACTGCAGTTTCTCATTTCCTTCAAACTTACCGACGGCACCGCATGCTCTGAAAATAACTCCGTTTCTGAGGCGGATGGCAGAGCTCTACAGTAGCAGCAGATGTATGACGACATTTGGCACGGCGGAGCAGGGAGTTGGTCTAGTTCTGGGTTTTGGAAAGTGTCTGGAATCTCAGCGGGGAACGGACAGAAATCCAAAGCATCACCCAGGGTGGGGTCCCAACCACAGAACTGTTGGGAGCAGAAAGGTCATTCCCTCTGAATGGAAACTTCTCTCCCTGGTTCACTCATGAATGCACACACAGACGTTTTTGTCCCGTGTGATGAAGTCAAGAGTGTGGACTGTGGATCTGTCCGCTACTATTTGCTTGTATAATTTTGTTTTTCATTGGATAATTTCTTCATTCAATTCACAATCTACCACTTGCAATATAAATATATAGAGAGAGATTCTTTTTTGTTACAGCGTTGTTTTGCTCATTTGTTTTCATTCATTCATTCACTCATTCATGTTCATTTATTAACTTATTTGCTCATGCATTCATACATCCTCATCTGTATTTGTTTGTTTCGGCTTCTCATCTAAGATATCATAACTGGTCAAATAATAAAAAAAATTGAGGAATTGAAATTTCCGATTAAGCAGCTAATTCGTTTTCTGATGGGTTTCCTGTGTTAATTCACTTTACATACAAATTCACCAAAGGTTTTGAGCTTATGTTGAAATGATTTATCCTTTATGAAGTGCCATTTAGCAACGCACTAAACTCCATCCCAGCCACAAGGAATCTGATCTATGTAGCCGAGAGGTCCTCATTGTGACCTCTGACCTCAGTGGAGAAAAGAGAACTTCCCTCGAGAAAAAGATTCGACCAAACATTTGTATGTGTTATCCATCTGAGCTGAAGGAACCCACCCTGATGCATTACATAACTGCCTTTCTATCTATTCCGTTTTTCTGCTCGTCAAACTCAACTTAAATCTGTAACCCAGATACAGTTAGCCCAAATCTTGACCGTGATCTTAACTGCAGTGGATGGGATGTGTTGTGTTAGGGACTGATGTGCTAAAACCAGCGAATTCATCCGAGCTGGGTTGGACTACATTCAGTGAATTGATGCGTTCAAGCTGAAAAGCCACAATGACTCACAGCTCTTCATACTGTGCATGCATACAGCACATCACTTACTTATTTAATTCACTGCTTTAAGAACATTGCAACACATAAAAGACGTGCTCGGGTTATGTTTTAATTCATGCACGCTGGAGGAATAACGGATGGAAAGAGTATATAAGTCTCTCCTGTGTTTCTGTCTGTCCGCAGTGATATCCTGAACGGTTCAGCAGTGTGCGTTTACCGAATGGAAGATGTGGTTCGAGCTTTCAAGGGAAACTTCCTTCATAAGGAGGGACCTCAGTATAAGTGGGCAGAGTTCACAGGCAAGGTGCCCTACCCGCGACCAGGAACTGTGAGTTACTCAGACAATTGTTTTGAAGTTGAATTACACCACATGTATTGAAAAAAGAAATTCTCAGTCTCTTCCAGACATTCTGATTATTTTCTCTTTCTCTCTCTCTCTCTCTCTCTCTCTCTCTCTCTCTCTCTCTCTCTCTCTCTCTCTCTCTCTCTCTCTTTCTCTCTCAGTGTCCCAGCAGCACTTATGGAAGTTACAGCTCGACCAGAGAATATCCTGATGACGTCATCTTCTTCAGCAGGACTCACCCGCTGCTGCAGGTTCAGCTGATATTTCCCTTTTTAAAATGACATCAATCTAATTTAATCAGACTGTGGCCTATTTTACAGTGGGGTCAAGCTTGCTTTACCTCTATTTTTGTCCCAGTTCTTAAGAGAGATAAAGAAAATAAAGCAGAGGACAGTCCAACACTGATGAACGTACTAAAAAAAAAACACAATAAAATACATCACATTGTTCATAAACATGACACAACTGTCACTCTGTTTTAGGAAAATGTGCTGCCGCTGGGAGAGCGCCCCCTCCTGGTCAGAGTGGGTGTTCACTATAAATTCAGCAAACTGCTGGTGGACCGAGTGGAGGCCGTGGACAGCACCTACGATGTCCTGTTCATCGGCACAGGTAGAGTGTGTGTGCTGCACATTTTCTCTAAGTTTTTGAAGGTGTAGGACTGTGTGCTTGGCATTTTAACCCCAATGTGTATGTTTTGGAGGTTTTTTTCTCGCATTAAACATTTCGTTTTCTTTTATTCTGCAGACTCAGGCCTCGTGCTTAAGGCCATCCATCTGCCCAGAGAACATGGGCAGAGTCAGGAGGTCACTCTGGAGCAGCTGCAGGTCTTTCAGGTACAGAAAACTCTTTGTGTAAAAAAACACAAAGCAATCTACATACCAAGGATTTTGCCGGTTTCACCATATTTGTTATATATTATCGACTACTGTGTACTGTGAGTTTCAATGGTCTGACTACTGTTTCCGACAATATGGAAATGAATGGAAACCAAAAGCTTAAACAATCTGGAATCTGCATTGCTGACATTGTAAATTACAATAATGTCAAGCATGCTATATTTAAAAAGTGGCAAAAAAACTGGTATGCTCTTTTAAATGTGAATATATAGAGGAAACAGCATGATTGAATCTCCTACAATACTGTATATTGTCCTTCCCCACAACACACAACACAAGTACGTATACTGTAGACCATTCACATTAAATGTAGGAAGGCTTTGATCCAAAATGCTCAAACACATTTTGCATAAATTCTACAGCTGCACATAGTTATCATGTCAGACTGTAAAATACCACAATGTTAACAGTTCAGCTCAATATTAATTCCACTGGAGGCTCAAGTTCAAGTAAAAACTCTTGACAGATGTGTTTGAGATTTCTTTGTCTGAGCGAAGTTTGAGTTTGTTTTTTCTGCTCTCCATTATATCTGTATCTGCTTTGTAAAACCCTTTAAAAATGATATGGATGATTACCAGACTATGAGATCAGTTCTCTAAATTGTTTTACACTGTTTATAATTGCTATGGTTTTCAGCCGCAGCCAAAGAGTTTCATACAAATTCCTTTTTGTTTCCTGAGCAATTAATTCAATATGTTAGTTGACCCTTTCTTGTATCCAGCTGTTTGTCTGTTTGTCTATATAGTGCAACAATTCCTTTTTTTTGTTTGTCTCAATTTCAACTTGATTTCTTTTCTCTGTTTCTCACAGCACAAATCACCTGTGACAGCCATGACACTGTCAAAGAAAAAGGTAATAGATGAGAGAGAGAAACAGAAACTCACTTTCAAACTTCCAAACTCCCCGACACACACACTCACAGGAACGTGCACAACATCACACTTATCACTCATCTCTCCACCTTGTATCTCCAAGGACAGCTTCATCACCAGTTGCTATGGTTACCCCACCTCAGTTGGTTCAGTAATGAAGAGATGCCAAACACACACACACACACACACACACACACACACACACACACACACACACACACACACACAGAGAAATACACTTTGCATTATTAAAGTAGTCCAGGTTTCATAAAATAAAAATCTGAAGCTGGTACAAACACATCAATATTGTAAAAAGCAAGCATCGCCATGTATTTCTCTCTCTCTCGCTCACACACACACGCACTCACACACACACACTCACACTCCCTGTGGCCACACAATTAAATTGTTCACGTATGAGTTGGATGTGTGAATCAGAGAGTGAAGACGTATCTGGTTTAGTGGTTGACTGTCAATGCATCTCACTGTTTTTCGGGGGCAAATAGAATCCCCTCTTTCTCTTTCGGCTCTCCTTCATTTATTACTCTTCTTCTCTCCCTACCAATCTTCACTCATCGTGCTTTCTCCTCCATCTCTATTTCTATGTTTCATCCCCCTCCTTGTTTCCTCCTCCTCCAGCAGTGGTTGTTTGTGGGCTCCAGGGAGGGTGTGTCCCAGCTGGCTCTATACCAGTGTGAGCTGTACGGCCAGGCCTGCGCTGAGTGCTGCCTAGCCAGAGATCCCTACTGCACCTGGGACGGACACGCCTGCAGCCCTTACATGCCCACCGTACGCAGGTAGGCATGACGAATTAGATCTGTTCATCCAAACAACACTAATCTGGCCATGTTGGATATCTTTTACAAGTGTATTTTGTTTCACCTCTGAGGACTGAATAGCAAAGGAAAAACACATGGAATCAATCTTCTCAAATCAGATCTAAACCACATTTGTTGAGACTTTGAAATGTGGCTCAAATTACATCTGAACGCAAATCTTTCTGATTAAATTTTAAGCATTTTTCCCTTTTGACCAACACGTGTTTCCCTTGAAAATTATGACAAATGGATATATTTTAACTTATCTTGCAAATGTTTGTGGTGACGCCCTTCCCTCTCCTATAGTACCAACATCATCACCATCAGCCAAAATGATCACTTTGCACACACAAAATCCAAAAATGTAAAAGGTTGATTTGGTTAGCAAATTAGATTTGACCTTATTATTAATATGTCTGTATAGTGTTTTGTTCGCCTAGTTAAACACTTCTACATCACAGGGTGTTATAAACATTGCAGCTTCTTGGGCAACTAGCCCAAGTTGTAATTATTTGTTTCTTATTGTAATTTGATGTCTTCTTTTCCACAGAAGGAACGCTCGTCACTTAGGGGAGGATGAGGATCCACTGACTCAGTGTGTCCGACAGGGAGGTGAGGAGCTAATTTATCTTTCAGTATTAGTTCATTCAGCAATACTTACAGATACAGTCACAGTGGTGAAACCTTTGGCAGGAAACTACTGGAATATTTGAGCTTTTCAGTAATAATGCTTCAGCTACAGTAAGATACATTTAGGCTAAACTAGTAACAGCATTCTAGTCAGATTTATTTATATGGCCCAAAATAACCAATATATTATTGAATATGTGATGAGGGAGCTTTACAATCTGCACATCATACCACTCCTCTCCATCCTTAGAGCCTCCAGATAAACTCCACAAATGAGTAAAACACACAATTTTTTTTTTTTGTAAAATAGGCAGAAATATAAAATCTGTGATAAATTGATGAAAAAAAGACAAATAGTGAGACAAACAGTTCTCTGCTTAACAAAAGGAAGAATTGAAATGGAACAAAAAACAGATCTCTAACCTGTCATGTATGTTTTCCGACGTCATTCAGCCGGGCTGCAGGTGGAGGCGGAACAGAGGACGATGATGGTTGCCGAGGGCAACAGCACCTACCTGGAGTGTCTGCCCCGATCCAGACACGCTGCTGTTACCTGGTACAAACAGGCTGGAGAGAACAGTCCTGAACTCAACCAGGTACACACACACACACACACACACACACACACACACACACACACACACACACACACACACACACACACACACACACACACACACACACATAGACCCCTGCCAAACTCTTACTGGGTGAATGATGATGGGCCGATGAGGGAGATAGTGGGGCAAGTGAGATGAAGAGAAAGAGGCGAAGGGGAAAGAGAAGAGGGGGGAAAAATAGTGGGGAGATGGGCAGGATTTTTAAATAAAGAACATAAATACTGGAGGATAAACTTGTCCAGTATTATCTTAAGTTTCCAATACCTCCCATCAACTTTAATAAAAAAATGCATCTGGCAGAGCAGAGTACCTTGCAAGTGTATAACTTTTGTTTTGGGCACCAGCGTCATCCACAAGCTCCTCATCACTAATTTATACTGAGCATTCATCTGATCTCTCTCTTTCTTTCTCTCTCCAGGTGGTAACAGGTGACCAGCTCGTGGTGATCGAGCGGGGCGTCCTGATTCGTCAAGCTGAGCTGTCTCATGGCGGCGTCTACCACTGCCAGGTGGAGGAGCACGGCTACCACTGGACCGCCGTCACAGTCCGCCTCGCTGTCTGGAGCCCCTCAGCCAATCGCCTGCTTGCTTCCTGGTCCACCTCATCTCGTCAGAGTGCAGGATCCCAGCCCTGGTACGATGACGTGATGGCGCTGATTCACCCTGGAAACCTCGGCCAGCACTGTCGGGCCCTCGGATACCGCCCCCCGCGCAACCACCGTCGCCATGGTGATATCATGGCGGAGCCTAACAAGGAGAAAGAGAGGGGGGAAAGGCACAAGCACGGGGGAGGAAGAGGAGGAGGGGGAGGAGGAGGAGGAGGAGGAGGAGGAGGGAGGGCAGCGGGGAGGAAGAGCAGGAGCAAGCCGCAGCAGAGGGCACCGAGGAGCGCTTGAACGTGTCGTGGAACAGGAGGGCAAATTTTCAGTGACTTAAACACACACACACACACACACACTTATCTTAACGTCCACATTAAGACACACACATGTGCACGCACACACTTAACTTATACACTGAGACACACACATACTGTATGTACAGAGACTATGACATGCGCATGCACTTATCTACAAACAAAAAAGGCATCCTTTCATTATAGCGACCAACTTTCAAACTAAGCTACACATAAACAAACTGAAGTATGTACAGGAGGATGTGAAGAAAAAAGACAAAAGACTTGTGAATAAAAAGGAAAAAGTAGAACACTTTAGGCTGCATAGTAAGTGGAATTAAGGATGAACGGCACGTCCAGATCACTCAGTTTAACTGACTCTGTGTCGTGACAAGGACATGGGAAAGGATGCTTTGGATTTGGAGCTTCTTCAGAGAGAAAAAAAAGTCCGAAAGTAGATATTCAGCATTTGAAAAATCATCCAACCCCTCCATTGATTATAAAACACATACACACTGCCAATTATTCTCTAAAGCAGAACAGATGTGTTTAGATTGATGTCGTACCTTCCAGGCAGACACTGGTTTCCATTAAATCCAGTACGCTTTGAAAACCATCTTACAGAAACATCTTAAATGCTTCAGAATTCAGAGCTATGTTATTGCATTTCCCAAACTTCACTGTGTTGAGTTCAAATTTCAAGGACACCCCAGCTTTCGCTTTAAAAAAATTGTCGGTCAACTGCTCAAAAGATTTTGATTGACAAGCAATGTCAGTGGAAAGTCAAAGCAAGAAGACAAACAAGCAAACATGGCGGCAGTTCACTTTCACTAAGACGTAAAGGAAAAGGTAAAAGAGAATATTCTCGGTGTGTTTTTTGGAAAATAATCAGCAATGATACTTAAAGGGTTTCAAAGAAGGTAATTGTTTACTCTAGGTTGTGAATAGCAGTAAATAGCACTGATGAGTATTGTACATCCTTTTCTCCAAATAGATATCTACCAACACTTTCTTCAGATTGGTGGTCTCTGACCGCAAAATGCCGGACCGTGACCACAAAGATGAAAGGCAGATAAAAGCAGAGCGACATCTTTGATGAGGTTACAGATCTACTTTCCCAGGATGTTGCAGCTGCACTGCAGGAGATGTTTCCATTATGTTCTCCTCAAGGTTCAGATATGTTAGCTGGTAATGTACACACACATATCTGGAACTGCCGAGCAACAAAGAGCTTAGTATAGGTGTGGGGGAAAAGTGAGCAGAAAGGAAGAGAAAGGAAGAGTGTGTTTTATAAGGTCAGAAAAAAATATCCTATTGTGACTGTTGGTTTAGTTTGCCTGAAGTCCTACATGAGTACAGTGTATAGATTTAGAAAATAATGTTTACTGTTACGTAGGTCAAAAGAAACATCTGCACATCAACTCTAATAAACAAATTTAGTTTTTGCTTCATGAGTTTCTGGGAAAAGAAATGTTTAGCTGCTATTAGATGAGGTACAATCAAGCCTCTCCAGTCACTAAAAATAATAACCTTCTTCCTCCTGACATTCAATATTGAATCAGTTTTAATAGTTTTAAGTAGATCAAGCGTCACAACCAAGAACATTACTACATGACGAGATTTTTGACAAAACACCGATATTTGAATTGGTAGTATTTCAAATCATATTTCTAGCAAGTGGAGACTGACATTTTAGAGGCTCTGTATCTATTGGACAAACAATTAGTTTTTACTGTAACTTTGGTCATGTCTGTTAAATCAGCATACTGAACCGTGTATAATATCAAGATGCTTTGAAAAAGATTTCTCAGTAGTGTTTGATAAGACACGGACAAGAGGCCCGAAGTATGAACTGAACCAAGAGACTGTACAGATCATGCATGTTTTTCAACCTATGGTTCACCACCCTGAATAATGGTGACTTTGAGTAGGTTCCAGCTCAACGAAAGAAGTGGAGCAATATACTGCTGGTCCTGTAGCGCCAACTGGTCGTGAAATCTGGCTGTAAATTATATAGCAGGCCCGATGTATAATAAAGAAGCCTTTATTATACAAAGTTGGAACTTGAGAAAGTGCTAAACAGGACTGGCGTCGAGTGGACTCTGACGTGTGGGATTTTAGCAACTTCAGTGACTTTGCAAGGCAGTGAATTGTGATTTGTTCTTCATGTTAAATCAACACAACTTGTTCCACCTCTATTCAACGTTCTACTCAGTGGTATTTATTTGTTTAGTCTGGAGTGAAACTGCTCGTTTCAGAAGTTGGGAGGTCAGACTTTTTGGGGGATACCTCAAGCTCCCAAATCAACCAGTGCAACCTTGATGTCTCACCAACTGGATACTTATTTAATGTTTGTGTTGATCTGTCTTTGTATGTATGTACTGTATGTTTGTGTGCCCATACATTGAAGTCTGCAGAGTCCTTTTCTTCTTGTTTTTTTTTTCAAGATTTCCAATTGTTAACATCTGCTTCTGTTGATGCACCTTCCCACTCTCCCCTGTTGAAATTAAGATCAGTCCTGACAGCCATCACGGTTATTTTTTAAGAATCTGGCCCATTCCGCAATTGCTTCGGCTCAAAGCAGCGATACTTGAAATTTGATGGCTTGTCTTTCTGTTTCTCTGACAGTTTCAGTTGTTTCCCAGAACAACGGATACAAAACAAATGCTGAAACAGAACTGATCTGATAGAGCAACAGCCCAGTAGTTTACAGAGAGAATGGACAGGGGAAAGGAGAAAGCCAGATAGACTCACTAAAATAAAACTTAGGTTTATTTTCTATGGTTTACTGGGCGGTGCATTTATATGCATGAATTAGTCCAATAATAACAGCCTCTCATATTTTCATATATTTAATTTCATCCCACAATGATGTTGCTGAGAATGCAATTCCAGCTAACGTAGAGTAAATACATCCTGCTGGGTCTTGTAGGATCCCAATCCCTTTGCATTGCTGGTTGTATGTATTTCTGCATTTCTGGATGTGTGTGCTTGTAAAGTATGTGTCTGTGTGTGTGTGTGTGTGTGTGTGTGTGTTTAATATGAGTGGGATCACAGTGAGAGGAGCTGAATCTAAGGTTCAGAGGCCAAGCCAGTAAATCTACCAAACGGGTAACCCAGCAATGGATCATAGACACTTTTGAGGCTGTAAGAAAAATAAACCAGACCGATACAGAGCAAAGAGAGCCCGCAGAAGATTAACATGGGCTTGGCTCCTTGGCTTTGGCCACATGAAAGAGCTAACCAGCTACTTCTGAATGTGTGTGTTTAAGTGAAGAGAGCGAGAGTTTATATGGGGGTGTGTTGAATGTTGAAAGTGTACAAGTGTTAGGTACAGCTGCTCCTCAAATATGAAAGGGTGTGAGGGTGACGCTGACGATAGAATCTAAATGAAATCAGGATTTGCTGTCAAATATGACATTTAGGTTACGACAAGCAAACATAGTTATGAGCCGTTACTGACATACTGGCAGGGCTGCTAACACCATAATCATCGTTACAGTTTTGTTGTCTTATCTTATTCCTCAAAATTTTAAGTACACAATTAAACACAATTGAGTACGGAGAATCAATGTCCTTCTCAAACCTCCCTCCTTGCTAGCTTCGTATCAGTTTCTTCATATCAGCCTTTCTGAAAAACATGATACTGGTGTTTTCTGTTCAAGACAAAGGGCTAGTGTAATAAAACATGAACACTGTGTTACTTTAACCAAGATAATGTCAGTTACTTTGTTACAACTGAAAACAACATATCCTATCAAGTCCTATATCCATTAGCACATAGACAAAGCCTCATGGAAACAGTGTAGTAATAATAAAATAATATCTTTGTCAAAATGTTGAGGAGTACACTAGCTATTGTACCATCCAGTTCAGCTGTGAATACAAATCTAGCCCCAAGGAATAGTTCAGCATTTTGGGAAATATAGTTGAAGATGACTAGATTGATGCCATTCTCATGTCAGCGAAGCTACCGCTGGCAGCTTGTTAGCTTAGCTCAGCACAAAGACTGAAAACTGGAATTGCAGCGAGCTTGTCATACAGTTCCTTTAAAATGGACTTTTCAGAAATACAGATAAAAGGAACCTTCAGCCATTACAATACTGTGCTAACAGCAGAGGCTAGCAAGGAGAGACAGAGGGATTGCAGTTCTCTATATGCGACCACTTGACTGACCAGCGTTCAGGCGCCATCGTGTTGGCAAATGAAAAAAGCAGGGTGTGCAAAAATGTTGACACATCCTGTGAGCCAGAATGATCCCGCTCGAGCCAACATCGTCAAATGTGACGTTTGTTTTCGGGCTCCAAAGTTCATTTTGCTTGTGAGAAGATGCCAAATTCGATTTCATTTTGAGTATGCTGCCTGAGTAAGGGTTTCTATTTTGTCTTGGCTCTCACATAAACGTGCATCAAATTCAACAACCTAAAGAATATGAAAAAAATAAAGCTTGTGGAGTCTCCGGTTTGTGGATGTTGTGTGTATATGAGCCTGCAATGTGTGTATATGTGTGTCCAACACCACACGATTAGGAGGCAGAACTCCTCCAAGACATTTTCATGGCGAAGCATTGCGTCCATTGTGTTTCCCTCAAAGACATTGGTGCAGACCTGCTCCTCGTTCATTACAACGGCCTCTTGTGTTTTACTCTTTATTACTGTAATTACATCTCAGTGTCAATATTCGTCCCTTGTGATTATCCTCAACGACTTTTTTGCAGACGGAATGAAATGGTCTTCAACTGATCTCCTCTCATGTGCTGGGACTTTGTTTTTTTTCTTTTTGTAGATATGTATAAAGGTCTGCTTTCAATTGAGAATGTTTGTGTTTTGTGGTTTATTGTACCAATAATAAATATATACCACACAGAAACAATATATATATAGTAGATATAACACACAGGTGAGAAGATGCCATACGGCCCATTCTAAGGTAACGGAAACACAACGGTTCTTATTTTCAGGTGATTATATTCAAAAGAAAACATACTTATTAATATGATGTTTTATTTCTGCCCCTAAATGCGACAAACTGTTTCTTTAAATCCCCATTGGATTATTTATGTATTGTCATCGAGGTTGAAAACCCATTAACAAACTGAAAATTACTCTATAATCCTATTCTCTGAAGCGCAACTCTTTGGAGTTTACTATCAGAATTAGTCTAAAAACTACTGAGCCAAATTCACAAAGGCGTAAACAAATATTTCTATTACCTTTTTTTTTTTTTTACATTTTACTCTTGTGTTCTGTTGAGTCATGAAACGTTGTGCTTTTAAACACTGTAAAGTTTGTCAAGGTTGAACATTCAACTAATTTAATCCCAGATAATGTGAACCGTCTCATTCTGTATTCAGGCCCCAAGGCTGCTCCTCTCTGTTTATAAAAAGGAAACATCTTTTAAAGTCATTACTTTCAGCAAAGTATACCAGCTCACATATGAAACATTTATTTTTCAAGCCACATATACACAGTTGTTTCACAGGGATTTTATTCCATTCCAGAAGCGTTATTTCTCAGGCACACGGTCCATCACGTTGTTCACTCCAAAACGTTAACATACCATAAAACACCAAACCACCATCCATCCCTGCCAAAGTGACCACATATAGTACTTCAACATTTAATGTTCAACAACTGGTATGTTCTGCTGAGCAATCTTCTGGGCGAAAGATGCGTTCCAATCATGCTGGATAACAAACCTTCCCTGCAGTTGTTTAACTGTTTCCAAACTCTTGTGGTGATATCAAGGGGGTCAGCAGTACATCATTGTTTTCTGCTGTTTGTTTATAATGTCATCCATGCAGGCTACTTTTGAAACTTGACTGGCTCTGGTCAACTTTGAGCAACTGCGGCTTGACATTTAATTTACTTTGAAATCATGGACAGGAATCTCCTTGAGGAAATGATTGGACTGAGCTCCGGTTTGAGAAACAGGATATCACAGCAAAACAGAAAGCCATGCATTAAAAGGAAACGAGTGTATTGCAGTGCTGTATTTTGTTAGGAATGAGACATTCTTTCCTCACTGCATCTTACAAGCCTCTGCTGTCTGAAAAAGTATAGATGTGATACCATAATTACAGTCTTGTACAGACTTTAGTCTGTATAGCCTCTATAGGATAACACCTAGCCTTGCAAACTAGATCCCATTTCGATAAATACACTTTTTTAACTAATTGGTGTCAATTTACCCTTTGAGGCCACAATGAATAGGAGAGGATTTTTAGACAGTACAGTGGAAAACATGTTCTTATTGCTGATTAGTCACCATTCATCTTTTCAGAGGTTTATTACAGACACTTAGAAAGAAACATTTAGATGTTTGTGTGTACTGAGAGGTAATTTGAGTTTCTCTTCACTGACCTGGCTACATACATGATCAGTCCTGTTACCTGTTACCTTCAGAGTGTTCTTGACTCGAGGGATGGCAGTGTCGGTCGGTCAGTTCGCCACCTCGGTCGAGATTGAAATATCTGAACAAATGCTGGCTTGATCGCCATGATATTTGGTACAGACATTCATGGTCTCCAGAGGATGAATTCTGATTACATTGGTGATACCCTGACTTTTCATCCAGCTCCTTCATCAGGTCAAATTGTTGTCTTTGTCCATTACTTTAGCTTTCGACTAAATACCTGGAAGATCAATGGCATTCCCATCAGCTTGTTATCAAACGTCAGCATGCTAGCAGGTTAAACTAAGACGAGTAAGCGCTGTTTAGGTACATGATCAGTTTACTTGACTAAGTAAACAGCGTGTTTACTTTGTCAATGTGAACAGGTTGGCATGTTCATAATAGCCCCACAAAGCTGCTGTATCACTTGTCTCATGCAGAGCTCATCATTTTTACAACAGATGACCACGGTCAAACTGGGCAGAAATTGTTTGATTCTCAATCAAAATAAATCCTGTCTACGTTATTACTAATCCTGCTGGGACAGTCACACACTGTGTGGTAAATGTCTGAGGTCGAGGTGTTGCGATATACTGGTATTTACAATAACTGTAATATTCAAACGTCAAATACTGATATCATGTTAATAATACCCATGATAATATCCCTCACTACACTCTTATATTGAGTGTAATGCATTGGCCAAAAAAGAAACAAAATGCACAATAAACACAGGTATAGATGAATTTGACTGATAGCATTATTTCCTTTCTTCAAATTTTTTCTATAGATATCACAATAATACCATCATTGTGAAGTATTTTGGCCGTGATCATCATGTAGTAATTACAGCCCTAGTCTGACAACAGCTGTGGGGGATTAAATGTAGCTGAGAACAATTACAAAGCAAAGCTTGCTTACATATTTCTACACCAATCTTGCACCTCATGAGGATGGTGAAGCGGTGATTCAAACCATAAAATCCAATAACAGATTTGTAAAAATAAATAAATATAAAAAACAGAGAGGTCTGGCATTGTCAGTAACAATTTGACAGCAATCCACACCCACAATATCAACAGTTGCCTCCAGAGGTGTGTTCATGTAACAACAAGATAGATTTACAACAACTAGATTGTACAGGCGTGGTGACTTAGAGTTGATTTACATGTATTGGCATTTTCCATTCCCTTCAAAGGACTCAATAAAAACCTATGCATGGTTGGAATATGCACTCAACAACACTTCAGCATAGGAAACAAGCAGTCAGGAGGAGATGCTTTTGGCATGTGTCACACAGAGTGACTCATTTACCCATATTACTTTTTCCCCCAGTGCTCAGTCGACCAGAAAGTCTTCTTTTCACCATTTTGCTCATAAAAAGTGCCTTTTCGGTGTAATGAGAGTTGTGTGCACTTTACCACAGTATCCCTTTCAGTGTCGTTCTCATGCTGGATGAAAGTGTCAGCTCATGCTTAAGATTTAATTTTACAGCTAACTGCCTCTGACGGTTTTCTGTGAATCTCAAACTAATTCCATTGGACATTTAAGGCCTTCGTGGTGGCTGAATATGCACATATTTCCACAGACGTCTCTATTTGATGATGTCCCTTCCTCTGACTTGTCACCTTATATCTTCTGGTTGAGCATTCTTGATGAATACATTTTTTTTCTACACCAGCCCCGTCAACCTTTCAAAAAGATGATTGCAATTTCCTTTTAAAACCCACAGTTTCCCCCTTGACACAATAATAATAGAATGTAATATCTTAAAATATAAATAATGAAGATTTTCTTGATTTTGGAAACACCTTTGGTACACAGCCTTAGTGTTTTATGAACCAAGTAAATGTTCATAAAACTGATCCCTGAGTTTTATTTTGAATTTACTTTCTTTACCACTGATACATGCCACTTTGTCTGAAGAAAACAAGTTATGCTTGAATGTTGACCTATAGCATTTAAAATGCTATGTGGTCCATTCTTTCTGCGATATAACCCTTTGTCTGCAGTTTGAGGGCAACTTCCTTGTGTCACCAGTTGATGAGTAGCATGTGAATGCAACAAACATTCTGGTCTCTGTGAGGTTAAGCTGTCTCATTTGGGAAGGAGCAGGTCAATATCAGGTCCGACCTGCCCCTGAACTGGGATGCAATTCATTTATTTCGAATATGATTTATGGGACTTCGCTGTCATTTTGGTTGCGAATGTGCAACATGCAGTCTCCAGCTTTTATTATGGAAAAAACACATCTGTTTGAAGACACGTGCTTTCAATTAGCTTTGTATGCCTCATTTTCCTAACTGTTGCCTTTCTTGTGGCAGTTACTTGTCTGTTAAAAAAGGTTGTCTCTGACAGAGATCTCCGCACAGTGAAAAGTTCATTCTGATGAAGGTCATGGTGGTTATTGGGTGTTCAATTGGAAAACTCTGGAAGCCATTGGCTTATTTCAGAGGTCTTAGGTAATGTCTCAAGCTTTGATGTTTGGCACAAAAGGAGAGGGAACAAATGGGATAAAACAGGCAAATCACCACCAAGAGAGAGGGAGCAGCTGGCCTGGGTGGATGGGGCTGATTAGATATTTTACAAGAGCTTTAGATGTGGTGACAGTGTGGTCTCGAACCCTCTTGCCTCCTGTGCAGAAGTGTTTGTCATTGCTGGCCACATTCAAGGGTTTAAAAAGCCACAGACGTTGGCCCGACATCCATTGTGGAGGGAAACAGGCGAAACCGAGGCCTTCTCATTATTTAAACCTCCTCTCCAGTCTGATCACCATCAATTTAAATAATTGCAAACACATTTCTTAAATTCATCAATGGTTTATGAAGCAAAACAAGAACAGCAGCTAACTCGAACAGACACAACTGTGTGACATTTGCCTGATTGTCCTTTTGCAAACAGGAAACTTATTTTAATGAGGACTGGAAGTGATCAGACACCCGTTTGTAAGACAATACTGTGAGCATATGTCACAAGAAGGGATAACAAGTATACCATTAGGATTCCTAAAATGTAAAATTGTGAGAAATTGTATGTTGCTGACAGAAATATTTTATTAGTCTTTCTCTGCAGTATTTCGGTGCTTGAGCACCTGCTTTTGCTTAAAGTGTAAATTCTGTTATCAGTGAATTTTTGTTTTGCGTGGTCATCATACCTCCTAAAAACCATGCATCTGATCACTAAGCATTGGAGTTGAGCACAAAACTGCTATGTGTTGTGATGTGCCATATCATTAGTGATACAATCATCTTTAGAGACTGCTGTACAGTATGCGATCAATACTTTGCCCTCAAGGTTTTCTGATGTTCAGATGAAATACTGACATTTTACACTTTAACAAGCATTCATATTTCATTTTTTGTTTGATACAATTTATGTGTTGATTGTTTACTGCCCTCACCAGGAGACCTGGTCAAAATGAAAAATGCTTCTGTACATTTTTCATTTTGAAATCACCAATATGCAACTACTAATCTTGGGGGGGGGGGGTTATTTCCTGTACATTTTTCATTTTGAAATCACCAATATGCAACTACTAATCTTGGGGGGGTTATTTCCTGAGGGACTGTGGTGTTTGTCTCCACCTGTAGGAGGACGGAGACACGTGCAGGATGAACCGTGACAAATAAACTCACAGCCGCGACATGCGGGAGCTAAACGTTGTCAGCGTGCTCTGGAAATACTTAGGTCTGTTTGTAGATGCGAATTAACAACAATGTATTTATTTGACTTATTCCAATACATCTGTTGATCTGTGACATAGACCGGCGCTGTCATCATTAACATTCAAAGAAGAAGATTGTATAATATTAAATTATCATTATTTGGCTTCAAACGCTTTTTATTTTTGCAAGGCGGAACTCTTCTGTTGGGATTGTTGGGGAAGGATTTCATTGTCGGACTCGGTTCTCACCTACATCTTTCTGAACAGGAACTACACTGGTGAGTGTTTTCTTCGTTAAATTGAAGCTACGCGGTTCTCTTGTGTGACTTCATCATTAGATAACTAACGTGTTTCACATCCACGTGTCGCGTGACGGGTGAGACGGAGGACACGAGCTGTGAGCGCGTTGTCACCCAAAGGCCCGGCAGACACCGTCAGCTCAACATGTAACGAGCTAAGAGCTAAAGACGAGAGGACTCCACTTCCTCAGCGTCAGTATTAAGGCTGCTTCGTCTCTTTGTCCCGTGTCTTCGTTGTGCGACGGGCGAGCTGTCCTCGGACGTCCGGTCAACCTCACGGGCTGTTGGTTTAAAGTCACGAGAATGAGACGCGGTGTAAGCTAGCAGTAAGTTAGTGAAGTGTACGAGCTAAGAAGAAGCTAAGCAACATAATATTACGTCGTTTCACACCGAACCACACACTGCGTCCAAATAACAGCTGCTGTTGCGAATACATGCTCTTGGCCACGATTAAAATAATAGGATACAAAGGAGTGGGATGGTTACGTTGTTAGCTTGAGTTACAGTCTTCACTTAAACACAGCCGAGGCGAGGGTTCAGAGATCTAGAGATGTAGATAATAATGATGATTTAATATTATACAATCTTCTTCTTTGAATGTTAATGATGACAGCGCCGTTCTATGTCACAGATTAACAGATGTATTGATTTGACATGCCACTTAGGTTTATCCTACCTAGATATCTAGGTAGGGTCAACTCTTGCACTGCGACATTTAAATGTTCAATCTATTGAGCTCCTAGTCCTCACCACCAGTCCCTCCTCAGAATATTTTATCTAGTATATTTTTCCACAATGCTTCCCTTGCTTCATGCAGGAGACCGAGAGGCTTTGAATACAAGTACAAGTAAGCAGAAGGTCTGGGGAGGTTTTTAAGATATGATGTAAATATGATGAGAGGTAATACACATTAGTCAACCATCATGTTACAGTGGCAGCACTACGTTTTTACATCTCAGACCATTGTTGGTTATGTTGAAAATCAGTCAGCAGGACTACTTCAACTTTAATTTTTATATTTTATATTTCAATGTGACTATTTACATTGATTTGACATATATGTTAAAACTAAAGCAGACATGTCATCTTGTTATTGAATGCCATACACACGGTCTTACCTAGAATTCTAGAGGTCCACTACACCACGATATTTATAGATTAGGTAACATAGAATTTCAGTTACCATAATATAATATTTACTAACTCATGAGTACCAACAGAAATGTGTCCGTACTATTTCAATAATGACAACTGTTCTGATCAGACTATATTTTATTTAGGTAAAACCCCTTTTGAGTAAAAGGGGTGAAACATGTTTATATTCCCCAAACAAAGGTATGAAAAAAACACTGTATCAGTATTAAAATATCACATTGACACTGGTTAGTAAAAATGATACCCACCCCCAGTCAGCCATAGTACATGGTAAACCCCTTATGACACTGTAATTGAACTATAAATTAAATATGGCTTTAATAGTCTGCAACATCTTTTCTTTCTTCATCAGCAGGTGGAGGGATGAGTCTCTCCCCTGTGATTGGCACAGAAGTGCCAGAAACAGCTAACGGGGTTGTGACACCCGTCTCTTCAGAGAACGGCCCTCACGCTCCGGTCTCGGTAAAATGTGGGGGGAGCCGAGTGCCCCGTCCTGGGGAGGCATCGGAGGATAGAGCCCTTGGACACACAGAGAACCACGTAGATGCGGAAACCAGAGTTTACGATGGCGAAGGCCGCTTGGACACAGAGACGTACAATAATGGGAGAACCTCTACTAGTTTATCGCTGCACACCTCTCATGTGACGGACGCCTCGCTCCCTGCTGCCTCCTGCACAGGAGACTCAGACGACTGGGAATCGGGCTCCAAAGACACAGACACTCTCGAGGCCTCTAACAATGCTGAGCCTCCTGATGCAGCTCTGTTGTGGGACCCAGCGCAGCAAGCACACTCCAAAGAGTCGTCTCAGCGAGGAGGCCTTGCCACTACAGGCAGACAGCAGACGGAGACTTTAGATGGAGACACCGACAGTCGAGACGAGGAGGAAGATGGAGAGAAGGAGAAACAGGACGAGGAGGACGATGAAAAAAATGAAAAAAAGTGGATAAATCAGCGTGCAGGAGGGCGAACAGAGGTGAGTGGCGCTGTAGGATTATAGTCCTCTTTATTAGATTATGTGTAGCAGAGAGAGTGGAGGGCATCATAGGATTAAGAGAGAATAACAGATTTAATCTGAACTGAGTTCAATGCAAGTAAATGTTGTGGAGCCATCTTGACTTAACTGCTTTGCTTTTTAAATAGATTTAACGCTGAGACTCCCGTGTGCTTCAAATTAACTACTACACATTTACCAACTACGTCTCACAACCAAGTTGATCATCATTTTTCCCAAATGGTTAAATTTGAGGGCGAGACAAGAAATTCATCAGTTAGAAGAGAGAGCTTACGAACAGGAAGAAAAATGTGTCGCACTTGGGCTGGTTTCAAAACTATTTTGGTCAGCGTGATTTTAATAAGCAGTAACTTAACTTCTCTTCTTCACTTCCTCTTCTATTCCATTCTCTGTTCACGGCCTCGCCCTTTTTTTTAGTCTTCACGACACTACTCCTCCTCAGCCCCTGGTCCCAGCACCTCGTCCTCTGCCTCTCCTCCACCTCCTCTTCTTCCCTCAGACGATATCCCCTGCCCTCCCCACGTCATGGCCCAGGTCTGGGTGCGCAACGTCAGGGGGATGCAGGACAGCAAGAGCCTGGATGAGATCAGCCAAACTTGTGGAGGTAGATATCTGTCAAACGGGTTTGATTTTGTGTTTACTGCGGTTTCGCTCGTTCCTCATCTCTTTACTTGTATTCTATTGAGAAGCACGCAAAAAAAACTCATTTAGTGACGCAGTAAATGAACAGAAATATAGTGGAAATTGTAACTACATTAAATCGGACGTCCATCTCTTGATAAGTCGGTAATTACTGGGAATATTTTACAACTTTATTCAGCTGCTTTTGGTGTATTAACCACAGGTGGTTCGGGGGCCCGGGTAGGGGGCAGAGGTGGCCAGTCAGAGGGCCGGAGGGCCACAATCTCCTCAGCTCTGGAGCTAGAGGGGACAGTCAGCCAAGAGGGTGACCTGACTCACTTCATCACCAAGAACCTGGAGCAGAAAATCAAAATGAGCTCCAAGCCCAGTCTGGACTGCAGCGACTGTGAGTATGGAGCTGAAGCCACCGTCACAAGATTCTTTTCAAACTGATGAAGGGAATTTTCTTCAATATTGGAATTCATAAGTAGGCGTGCTCTTAGTGTCCGTTCATGCATGCGAGTGTGAACCACTGGCTAGCTCACGCGCCCCCCCCGCGCTCAGCGCTCTCATCCGGCAGGTTACAGCTGATTTGTAAGCGTCAGAGAAAGTGTGACTACATTTCATATACAGTATGTATGTGTTTATGTATTGGTATGCTTTATGTTGTGTTCCATTTGACTTGCAGAAGAAACGCGTGCATACAGTATATGGACACATGTAGAGGCAACCCAGTCGCCCGAATTTCTTTTGCATTGTATGGGGATACATTGAATATTTCGTAAATGCTTTTCGTCATCAGATGGACCTTTCTCAAAAGTCCTGTGTTCATTTGACCCATCCGCCACTCCTCCCACGCACTTCTTACACATGTTTTTATGTAGCTTTCACTCGTCACTTCGGCGCTTTGGCCGGATTCAGTGTATTTTCTTGGTTTGCCTCCAATTCCAACATTTTTACTTGCCGACTGGGCTGGTAGAGGATGTGCGTAGTGCAGTGTTACTTTTATAACTGCGACATATTTGAGGGTCCCGAGGCCCAAACAGACGAACAGTTTGTATTTTCCTCTGCACAGGGAGGTGTCAGAAATGGCATTTCAGCGGGTTAATGGCATTTTTACGAGCAGTGGTGCCGGTGCAGGGAGTCTGACCTGAAGTCAGATTCACAGCCAGCTTTTCCCCCGAGAGGCTCTCAGGCCCCGTCAGCCACCACTCATCATTTATTCATAACTTTGGTCATGTCTAACCCATAATAAGTGATGGAGAATCGATGCACTATCTTAAGCTTAAATGAATTGCTGTGTCTGATGTCTCATGATGAACTGATGGAGGCTCACATGAAGCCTCTGCCACCCCGCAGCCTTTCATAATGCAGCAGCTTTGTTGTGTTACCTTGCTCTGGGCAAATTTGACTTATTTAGTGATTTGAGACTGATATGTCTCATTTTGTAGTAATCCATCCCAATTCTGTTTTTGTTTTGTTTTTCATTCAACAACTTATGTTCTTGATCAGTGCAGTGTTTCCCATTAATTACCTAGACTGGCAGGCAGCCGTGGTTTATTTTACTACTAATATCAAAATTATCCGAAAATATTTTGTACACTTCTCAACGGGAGGCCGGCTGGCCTTCTCCGTGCGCATTCCTTCCACAGCGGCCGGCTCTATTTGGGCTCGGAAAATAAAAAGTGGCTCACGACGCCCACCGTGTGAGCTTTACAGCACCGTCGCCCGGACTGTGTCACGGACTCGGTGCTCGCTGTGTCCCGTCTCCCTGCAGGGATCGATGACTGGACTGTCCTCCGCGGAAACACTGCACAGTATATTTTTAACTTGATTGCTGTGGATATTTTAAGTCGTTTTTGCTCCAACTTTGACTCATGGTAGACTCATGTGGAAGCTCCTACGTGACTACATTTAACAACTTGATCGTCATTATTTGATGTGCTGGCTGATGAGATTCAAGAAAAATGACTGTGAAACTGATAAGACTGAGATGTATTGATTCAATAACGAGTTCCACTGTGAACTCATGATAGCTTTGTTTGAAGAATAGTGTAGAAAAGTGTTGACATAACAGAAACTCCACGGGTGCGATACGCCCATCTTTATCACAGTCAAAATCTAAGGTTTCTTGTTCAGAGAGAGAAGTCGGCTTGTTGGTTCGACTTGTTGAAAACTTTGATTATGACAGTTGTGAGATGGGGTTTTGTGGTCAGAGTGCTAACTTAATGCAACCAATACTTTCAACACTAGTCAATAGTCAATATAGGACATGCATGCAATCACCGTTTTGCTATCTGCTTAGTCAGCTCCTCCACGTGAGGAATGTCCCAGAACAAATAATGCCAGCAGCAAAACAAAAATGTTGCAACACGTTCAATACTAACTTGTTCCTGGCTCATTAAATACGTTTGCGAAATGGTCACACATACAGCTATTTCAGAAAGGAAATCATCTCTATAAAATCAGCAGGTTGAGCCACCCGTCTACAGCCTGAACCGCTGCCCTTCACCCGGAGGGGAAAACCCATCTGTATTCGGGTGTCTGCTGAACTGGCCTCTCAATTCAAACAGGGGAACTCAGTCCATACGCCCTCGGTGGCAGCTCATTCCCTCTGCCTGCTGATTCAATTAGGATAGAGGACTCAGACTTAGTTTAGACTGGAGGGGTTAATAACTGAGGTGCAGCCCGACAGGAATCAATTTCAGAGACGGAAACCTGCTTATTTCTTTTACTTCACGATTCAGAGCGTGAGTGTTCTTTTAATGAAGTGCCATCATTTGTTTGACTCTGTGCTGGCTGTCTTTTTGTAAGAGCAGCTGTTCCTTCTAATGGGAACAATCCTTCATTCGCTTTTGTGTGACGTTTTGTTTATTTTTCGCTTGGAAAAGGGACTTCTTTGAGGCCGTCATTATTAGCTTGTGCTTGCACACGTGTTGTGCCTGTTTGCATCTGCCTTTCTCTGACTGCGTATGTTTGTCCTGAAAGAAAAGTAATCCACATTTATTTTTACAATCAATGAATTATTTTGTCATTTATCAAGTAAAAATGTTAACATTAGCTGGCTCCAGCTTCTAAATGTGAGGATTTGCTGCTTTAATCTGTTTTAAGTCTTTATAGATTTGGTGTTCTGGGGATTTTCACAATTACATTTTTTTTTTTTTTTATAGATGATACTATTCATCGAATAATCAATTGAAAACAAACATTAGTTGCAGCCCTATTTATGTATATTATCCATCAAATTTCATAATTATTTCTTCCCAGCGGACTGTTCAGGTCCCATCTACCGCAGCCGGGGGTCGTCACGGAGACCAGCAGACATCCCTCCCATTGATCCAGCTGTCCTATTGGATCTTCAGAGACACACCCAGGATGTGGCGCACAGTGTGGAGATGATGATGCGGAGCCTCAATGGAACTATCCAGAATGTGAGTCTGAAAGTCTGTC
This sequence comes from Ophiodon elongatus, assembly GCA_016806645.1. Taxonomy (NCBI): domain Eukaryota; kingdom Metazoa; phylum Chordata; class Actinopteri; order Perciformes; family Hexagrammidae; genus Ophiodon; species Ophiodon elongatus. Next base: position 481,022 of record JACSYO010002163.1, read on the forward strand.
CGTTCGTGATGCATAGTGTGTTTAGCTTCATCGTTCTGTTTCATTCTCACCCAAATCGTTTTTTGGTGATTGATTGGTCTCTCTGTCCACGATTCTTCCAGATGACAGCTCTGAGTGTAGGCTACATCCAGACCTACAGAGACTCCGTTGACAGCTTGGGAGAGTCTGTGGACATGAGTATAAAGGTGACACTGTGTATTTGTGTAATTGTGTAGCAAGTTAAGGGTCCTCCACAACATGAATTATAAACGTTCACTTGAAAAAAGGGGTTATTGATGATAACTGAACTTTTTCTTTCACTCTTTCCAAATTTGAGTTGTGCTCTCTATTCAACATCCTCTTGGACATATACAATATATTACCTTAATTTGTCATATTCATTGACATAAACATAAATTTCATTGAACAGGAGCAGTATATTTTGTTATCTTGAAACCTGACTGTTAAACTTACAGTCCAGAATTTTACCAGAAAGTAAATGCATTGTTCGGTGACAGCTTTGTTATAAAAAGAAAGGGCAACGCTATCATAGTTTTTATTCTTTCCATGTTCCCAACATTTTATTTGCAGGTTTATATTAAAGCATCAGCTTTATCATTGTCTGTCTTGTATTTTTGCTCCCATAGGGCATGTACACACTGATGGCTCGCTGCGAGGAGTTGGATCGTTCCATGCAGCCCATACACACCCTGGCGGCCCAGATCCGTGACATTAAACGCACCCTGGACGCTCTGGAGGCGATCTGCAAGTAGCCCCACCGGTCCGATTTGAAGACACGCCCCCTAGCTGCGAAGACCCAACATCAAGCGCATCCTGAACGAGGCTGTCTGCAAGTAAACCCGCCTTTCTGCAGGTAGCACACACACACTGCAGCGAAGATGAAGTGCACCTCTGGATTCCAGGAGCCATTGCTACTCGGCATACTGGATGATTGGCTCTCATAGTCACTTGTTCATCGTTCGAAGATGACCACGTTTGTTCAGTGAGATTCCAACTGAATTGCGATTGATTTGCTCTCGTGGGTTGAGCTTTCTCTTATTTTCTTTTTTATTTATTTTTTAAAGCCACCCTCACTTCCCCTAATGAAGTTGTCGTGAAACTAAATCTCACAAATTAACCTGTTTTGGAGACACTCGGTCAAGTGCCCTGAAGACACACACACACACACACACACACACACACACACACACGCGCACACAGACACACATACAAACAGATCCTTGAAGATGCGTTTACAGTCTGAGGAATATTGTGTCATTTTCCGTCCAGCCCGCTTTGTTCAGATTGCACTAACCTTTCCTCCCCACACGGGGGCGATGTCTCTCTCTCTCTCTCTCTCTCTGTTTCTCTCTGTTTCTCTCTGTCTCTCCCTTCGCTGATGGAGCGAGAGGCCAGTATGAACTGCTCAGAAGACAGTGACTTTTGCACAGGAACAGAAAGTCTATTTTTTAATCTTATGCAACAAAGATCATATTCTTTTTACTGCAGGCTTAATGAGGGGAGAGGAGCATCATTTCTGTCTCTGTCTTATTTTAATGTTTATTTATTCAGCATGTTTGGCTTTTCCAACGACACTGCAGCTGCACTGTTACTCTGTGTCACTGGGAACTAACCAGTACAGCCAGAATTGTTTCCACTGAAGCATTTGGAGGTTAAGCTCAAAAGCTGCTTGAGGGTGGTTGTCGTAGGTCATGAAACATGTTTCACTTTTTCTACTCGGATTCTGTCATGTTGTTTATCAATTAAAAACTTGCAAACTTTACAAATCCCAGGTTTGCTTCTGCAATTTAAAGCCACCCCCATCCAGGTGTCCTACAACCTCACCTTTTGTGCAATCCAAGATGTTTTCCTGCACTTAACTGGAAAAATATCTCATTGCAAATGACAACATTCTCAATGGCATTAAATATTTGAAAGGCTTTGTACTTATTTGACTTTTAAATGTCATCAAAAGTAAACACATTTGATAAAGTTATCCAACCTGAAGACTTTCTTGAAATCGTATTTAAAGTCCAGGCATGCAAGTAGCCAACAAACTGCATAGAGTGTCATTAATTCTGTAAATGAAATTCAAACCAGTTATGGTTTGCTTCTGCTTGTACTGACCCGTCACAAAGAAGCAACAGCTACGTTTCTGTGCAGCATGTCCTCGCTTTTGTTTTCTTCAACATTGAAAGGATTGGAGAAAGGAAGACAACAAAGGAAGATTCAACATCACTGGAGTCGGGATTCAGCCTTTGCACGCGAACTAACGTGGAATTGTGTCACATTTAATTGAAGTGAGTATTTATTAATTTACTCGGAGATAAAAGCCACTGAACAACTGCAGTGTCGCTCGGCTGTTACTTTACCGACCTAAAGTCATTTTCTGTCATGGAGCTTTTTACTTGAATAGATGGAGAGACTGTGGTACGTCTGTCATTGCACTGGTGGGTGGCCTTGTAGTAGATCATTGTACTATTACTTTTACATATACCTATTACTGATGGCAGCAAACATGTAGTTTGGTGGATTTTGGGATATTCATCTTAAAACTTCATGGAAGCAATACTGGAAGCAAAGTAGGTACACATGTTAGCCTTGGCTCTGCATTGTTAAGCGTGTTGTGTTTTCACCTCTGTCAGAAAGGCTAATGGCTTCACAAAAAGCTCCGATTGCATTCTGTGTAAAATCTGCTTTCTCATTGTCGCCTTCCTCAGCCTTGTTGGCAAAGAGGAAGGAATGCATCTTTTAAAAAGCATACATTAAAGAATGGAATGATCCTGCTTCCCTTGATTATACTGAAATTTACTCCAACATGTCTGTGGTTGTAAGGATGTTAATGCCCTTTTGCAGATGGCGGTAAATGTCCTGAGAGGGGACATTTGGGAGTCTTAGTAGATTTACAAGTGGAGAAAGGATCCTTGAGATGGGCGATATGGGAGGAAATGTCCTTGTTCATAATGTAAATGTACAATTAATTCATTTTCTGTTGTACAATCAGATGATGCACCTGTGTAGATATGATCTCTTTCTGTAACTAAAAAACAATTTAGATACCCTTCGTCTTGAGTGTATATTTTAATGAAAAATAATAAATAAATTTACATGAGCTGCAAGAACAAATGTTTCCATCTTTTTTTTTTCTTTTTTTTTGTGTGTACTGCCTCAAGGAGCACTGACAATAAAATTTAGGTTGCCACCCAATTTTGGAGAAATAGGTCATGGTGTACAGGAACCGATTATTTAATATACACACAAACCAAATGATCAAGTTCTTTATAATTGAAAAGAAACACAGCGGTAAGGCGAATCGAAGACTTGCCAGCTAACCTGAAGCATCAAGTTTCAGATAAAGCTTGTGCTTTTGAGTTTCACCCCATTGCATGTCATGAGAACACAGACGCCGCTCAGCTGTTCATTTGTTTGCGGGGAGTTGACGCCAACATTTGCATTACGGAGGAGCGGCTTGATCCCCGGAGTCTCAAGGCTACAACAACAAGGACATGTTTGAAGCCGTGTCAGATGCAAATGACAACATGGGACTTAACTGGGACGAGCTGTGTGGAGCTACAGCCGATGGTGCTCTCGCTATGAGAGGCGAGCGCAAAGGAATGGCCTCTGTGGTGAGCGCCGAGCTGCGAGAGAGTGGAGGTGAGGCTGTTAAAATGCAGTCTCATCCACCAAGAAGCCCTCTGAGCCAAGACAGTCCAGCTCGGAGAGGTGGTGAACACAGTTGTGAAAACTGTAAACAGAATTCGAGCTCGAGGGCTCCACCTCAGATCATTTCAAGCTTTCCTCTCAGATGCTGATGCTGAATACGGGGATCTCCTCTATCTCTGAGGTGCGCTGGCTCAGTCGCGGCTCCACGCTGCAGCGCTTTTATTCCCTGAGATCAGAAATAGACCCGTTTCTGAGAGAGAAGGACCGACGTCTTCATGAACGGACTGACCCTCTGTGGTTGGCAGACCTGGCATTTAGTTGATCTTCATCATCTCAACCCACTGAACAGGAGCCTGTAAGGCAAAGACCAGCTTGTACCGCAACGTTACGCACACATGAAAGCATTCTGTGTGAAGCTCCGTCTCTTTGAGTCACAACTTCCCCACGCTGTCTGAAATCAAAGTTGCTTTTCCAGAGGTCAACCTTTCTGCTAAAAAGGGGAAATATGTGTCCGTCATCACATCTCTCAAGACAGAATTCAGTCAGCGCTTCCAAGATCGTTCTGCCATTGAGAAAGAAATCAAGCTGTTCTTGACTTCCTTCTTAATGGATGCAGAAGAAGTGAAGAGAATCTGCTATTAGAACTCATCCAAATGCAGTGTGATGATTCTCTGAAGAATCAGCATCGGCTTCTCTCCCTACCAGACTTCTACCGGAGCTTGGATAAGGCCAAGTGTCCTCTGATGCAACGTCACGCAAAACAAATGAGTCTGTTCGGCTCAACATGCATATGTGAGCAAACATTCCCTCTGTTAACGCTGAACAAAAGCAGACTGAGAACCAAAATGACCGACAGCCATGTCTGTGATGTCCTTCGCATCTCAACCACCAAACTTACTGCTGACCTGCAGCCATCCTTCAGTCCAAAGCGCAGCATCACTGCTCCCACTGAGCTCAGCGCTGTTCCCATTAAAATATATTGCACAGTATTCACGTGTTCACAAGCCAAATTACTTAATAAATTCAGTCAATTACAGTTGATAACATTTGATTTGTTAACAACCCCAATAACTTATTTGCATAACTAGCTTAAATATACCCATGCCCTTGTCCCCTTATCCCCCCCACCACCCACACCCACACCCACCCACAGGCCTGTGAAGGGGGATCACCATCCTGACTTTGAGAATGAGTTGCCAAACCCTTTTGTAACAAAATAAATGAAAACCCATTAAGGGAAAGTTGTGATGTAGGATTTTCTTTTCTTTAAGCATTTTCAAATATCAAGCATAATTTACCTCATTTGATTAATTCTGTTAACTTTAATACACTAGAGGTGAGGCGATATACCTCACCTCTAGTGAGTGGCCCAGCCTTTTGTATTTTTCATGGCCCTCAGTGAAAAGAGTTTGGACATCTCTGCTGGAAATGGATTCTCAAGTGAATTTGCTTGGTCTTCAGTTAGCAGTGGTAAATCAATATTGCCAAGGAATGTGTCAAAGTTTTCTTGGCTTTGTTTATGTATTTATGAGTATACGTTTGTGTATACATCTTAAAAGGTCTTATTTATTTCTTCAGGTGTTTGCTCGATCTTCCCTGCTGAAATCACAATCGTTGAAATTGTTGTTTTGTCCTTGTTTCACTTGATTTGGTTGGCCATGTATTTTCCAGATGTATTACTATATTCAAAATGTTTGTCTGAGTCTGTGAATGAGGAATTGAGTTTTTCTGTTTGTGTGTTCACTCAGTTGTAATTTGTATTTCCATAAATCATTTTGATATTGTGTTGTGAGATTATTTGTGTTGATGTTCTCTCGTTCTCACTATTAGTGTGTGGTCTTTGTTAGTGAAATTATTTGTATTAAAGCCTGATAGGCAAATGATTGTTCCCAGAACTTTGCATGAGCAGCACATCAGTCACCAACAGACAGAGAGAATCAGAGAAGAGACGAGGATGGACAAACTTCTTCTGAGCATCGTCGTTGTGTCAGGCAAGACTTTAATATGTTTTTATTCTCTTCCCATCTTTAACATTTTAATAATATTGTTTAATAATGTGTCCCTGTGACATTACTCTTACTTCCCCTTCTTTCATCATCTTTTTTATTTTAATGTAAAATGATAATTTGCATTAGTGAGTTAAGTTATTAATATTAAATGTAATCAATATGCTGTTTGTCGATCCAGGGCTGTGTGCCGTCTCCTCATCTACTGTACGTCGCTACCATTTTGTTCATGACCAGAAGAACATGACTGAAGCGCAGCGTCACTGCAGAGAGAAATACATCGACCTGGCCACCATACGAGACCTGGAGGACCTGAAGACTCTGAACAAAATGGTGGATTCACGCAAAATAGTCGACGGTGTGAGTTTTATTACGTCAGTGACAGGTGGTCTGAAAGTTTTACATTCACACAGTGGAGGAAAGTATGCAGATGAACTGTACCTAAGTATGTACTTGTACTTTACGTGAGTATTTTAGTTCAATGCTTTTTTATGTTACATTTCAGAGGGACATTTATTTACAGATTAACATTTTACATCTGATTTAATGCAACATACTGCCAGTCTCTAGTTGATATTTACAGCATTAATATCTCATCAAACAAACATCGTCCATGTAAATATATAGTGGAGTAATGTTGCTATTGTTTGCACTGTTAGCATCGTTAGCTGCTAGCCATCAGCTCAGCCGTCACCACGTTGCGAGACGCTTCGTCCATTATGAACAGCAGGAGTGATTACAGAAAGTAAAACCTGTTTCAATGTTCATATTAGCACCTGAATATTGTTTTAAGACAGACTTGAAATAATTGGGAACCTGTCCTTGAAAGGTTTTGCAAATCAGACTGATCGGCAGTATCAAGACTGTTAATGGGAAATAAAAATATCTGAAAGTCTATTTCTTTATAGCACAATGAAATATTGCTTTCAGCGAGCCTGGATAAGACTGTACGATGGCGTGGACAGCTGGAGGTGGTCACTGTCAAACACAAGTTTCTACAAACCCGGGGAGATGGAGTTCAGACGATGGGAGCCTGGACAACCGAACAACAATTTCAAAACAGAGTACTGTACATTTATGAATCCAGATGGGGAATGGGGCGACGACAGATGTAAGTGGCCCTTAAATCCAGTCTGCTTCGATGTCAGAGGTGAGAACATTAAAGCTACTATGAGAAACTTTCATTCTGTGTTGATTCTGGCGCTCCCTGTGGACTAAAGTGGTAGTGTTTCTGAGCAGCAGGGTCCCTCTAGAAAACCTCTCCCTCAAGTCCTGGGTCTCCAGCAGCGTGGTGTCTATATAGAGCTATATAGAAACAGACCATCTTCTCTCTGTTGGTCTCGTTTACTGATGGAGGTCATATAGAGGATCAGGACTAAACTGAGACTGGTTCAGGACCAGATAAATGTTCACGGTAACTTGAGCTAGTCTTCAGCTACATGAATGTCATTTAAAGCAGATTAATGTGCTCATTCAGCAGGTTTGTATCATTTCTGTTGGAGGGATAATAACTATGATGTAACTTTATGAATGTGGGACTCAATGGACACCTGCATGTTCATATTCACACAGATCCGTGTTGATTTCACCTTCATGCTGAGATTCATTAAGCAAGAATAAAACTGGTCTGCATCTATGTTATCTGGTATGGTGTCTCTACACAGCACTTCACTCTGGTCTATTTTCAGAGCCGAATGACACATTTGTCTTCATCAACCACACCATGTTTTGGACTGTGGCCCAGAGCTACTGCAGAGAACACCACACAGACCTCGCCAGTGTGAGAAACATGGCAGAGAACCAGATAGTACAGAATCTGGTACCCTCCGCAGACCGAGTCTGGATCGGCCTTTTCAGAGATGGATGGAAGTGGTCTGATGGAAGTGACTCCTCATTTAGGAACTGGAAACCTCTGGAACCTCATGATTCCTCTAAGACTTGTGTGGCAGCAGATTTTAGTGCCAATGGAGAATGGGTGACCCTGAACTGTAACGTCAGGTCAGCGTTCATTTGCTACAATGGTAAGCTATCATTCACTGGACTTAGGTTTGCTTTATTTGCAGATACAGTAAAAAAAATAAAAACTACCCAAAAACATCAAAAGTAGATCAAAATAAAATCTATAAATATTAAGTTATGACTAGAAAACACTTTGAATATGCAGATCAACTGCAGATGATGGAGAGTGCTGGCCTCAGTGATGTAACGATGCTAACGCTAAACCTATGCTAAGCTAAGCTAAGGTGTCCATGCACCAGCCATATTTAAAGATTGAGCTGATGGAAAATGACCATACTTTTCTCTTTCATCATTCAAAGTGTTTAAAATTCAATGATGATGATTATTATCAGCCAGAAATGTTGTGACTGATGAAGGTTGTTTGTTTTTTAGAAGTTGAGCCTTTTTCAAAGCAAGTGATCAAAGTGAGGTTGGTGAAAAGAAGCTCCTCTCTGGATCTGAATGACCCTGTGGTGATGGAGGACCTCTTGAAGCAGGTACATCTTTCTCACATTAAAAACAGAACAACCAGGTGTTATATGTGATTTAGTGGACTACTAAGAACAATATAAATGTTATTGAATTATTGAAGATAGACTTGTGTTCAAAAACATGCAAACAACAAAGCTGTTATCGTGTAAACCAGAGTTCTTCTAAACCAGAGCTTCCACATGAGGACAGTGTGAGAAAGGATGCAGGATGTAAATGAACAACAGCGTTTAGTGAAGAGTTCTTCTCTGTCAGCGACATTCAGGGAAGTAAATGATTTTGTATCTCAGCTCAAACAGAGGCTGAAGGACCAGGGGCTGAATGACGACATCAAACTGAACTGGAGGAAGCAGTCGGATGGAAAAGTCTTCCACAAGGAAGAGAAGGAGACAAAGAAGAAGAAAAAAGATGAGCTTTAATGTTGTCTCAATCACTCTGGTCAGAGGCTTCCTTTCTTCTCCTCTTCCTCATTTTCTTCTTCCTCTTCCTCCTCCTCTCAATCAATGGTACAAAAAAAAATGCCTAAGTACAGATCCTTTGCTGTAAAGTAACCTCTTTGTATTTCATAGTGCTTTAGACTTTTACTCCACTACATTGATCTGTCAGCTATAGTTTCTACATTCTTAGAAATAAGGGTTCCAAACAGGTTCTTCCTGAGGGCTGAGGTTCTACCCAGAACCATTTGCTTCTGAAGACCGTTTCCTTCAATGATGTTTAAAAACACATGTTTAAAAAAAAGCCAGAAATGTGGGTTGTGCTGCTCCACGTCATCCCTGGTTCTTTATGAACCTCATGAGGAACCCATAGTGAGTTCTAGATAGAACCCTTGGTTCCTGGTGGAAACCCGTGGGTGGGATCTTGTTTGCACCCTTAGAAGATGGAAATGTTCTGCATAGAACATCCAGAGAAGATTTTGGGTGAAACCGTTGTCTCTCTGTGGAACTTTTGGGTGGAAACTTTCACATATGGTTCTGGGTAAAACTCTTTATGTTTTGTTCTAGGTAGAACCCTCCGAAAGGGAACCTTTAGGAAAGGTTCTACCTGGAACCAAAGTGGGTTCTTCTATGGGGACGAGCCGAAGACTCAGGGTTCTAGTTTGCACATTTATTTCTAAGAGTGTAGTTACTTTGCACATTAAGATTTTAAATATAAAAAGTGTGATGAGCTTATAAAATGCATTGTTTTGTAAAATGTCAACCTGCTATAGCGTTAAAATGCTAATTACATGTTAATCAGTAATAATGATCCAATAACATGCTGTTTATTATTATATTTTAGCTTTCTAAAAGAGTCTATTCTGCATAATGAGTGCTTTTGCTTTTGATAATGAAGAACATTCTTCTGTAGTTTTTACATCCGTAATTCTGAATGTAGGTCTTTTATTTGTAATGTGTTTTTTCATTGTGATAATGCTTCTTTTGCTGAAATAAAACATTTGAATCAGCTTTCTGTTTCACCTCAGTTCTTCATGTACTTCAGTTCAAAATAGAGTCTGATGACTCGAACAGACATAAAGTGTCGGGTCAAAAATAAGAAAAACTTCAATGCAGCTTTCCTGTCTCTATTCACTAAAATATGATTATTTTTTCAAGCAGCACACTGAGCAAAGTCTTTATTACTAAACTGACTTTCCACGTAAACTAAAATGAACTGAGCAACATATCAATTCAATTCATCTTGTACAGCCCAAAATTACAAATTAGCCTCAGAGGGCTTTACAATCTGTACATATACGACATCTTCTGACCTTTGACCCTTACATCGGACAACGGGAAAAACTCCCCCCAAAAAAACCTTTAACAGGGAGAAAAAGGGAAGAAACCTTATGGAGAGCAACAGAGGAGGATCCACCAGGATGGACAGAAGTACAATAGATGTCATGTGTACAGAATGAACAACATAACATAGTTATAACATATTCAATGCATATAACAGAAATTATTCATATAATGAGAGTAGGCGGTATGATGAAAAAATTACAAATACCAAAAATAACAGCAACAGTGTAACGGGTGTGGTAGGGACCCAGAAGCAGTGCGACGGACACACATGGGGTGACTGTGGCTCAGTGGTGAGCAGGGTTGTCCTTCAATCAGAGGATTGGTGTTTCGATTCCCTGGCTCTGCTAGCCCATGTCGATGTGTCCTTGGGCAAGACACTTAACCCCAAATTGCTCCCATAGCTGTGTCTACAGTGTATGAATGTTAACTACTCCTGATGGGCAGGTGGTGCCTTAGCCACTGCCATCAGTGTATGAATGGGTGAATGATGTCATGTAGTGTTAAAGCGCTTTGAGTGGTCGGAAGACCAGAAAAGCGCAATAAAAGTACAGGTCCATTTACCATTTACACAGAATAGTCATGCAAAGCTTTATTCCAGGCAGAAGACACAACAGGGAAACAGTCTCGGATCAGCTAACGTGGAGAAATCCACTCGGTGGAACGCCAAGACGTCAGGGGAGAAGGCAAACAAACCAGAGGAAGCAGAGGAATCTCGTGGTCGGGGACAGAGGCAAGGCAGCAAAGTCCAAACAGCAATGGGAAACCAGTCGGAGGGTAAACGTGGGAAAGTCTGGCATAATGCGGAGACTGGTGGTTTAAATACTAAAGGGAGTAGGTGCAGCAGAGTGGGCAGGTGAGAGTGATTGAGCTGATGAGGTGGGTGTGACTAACAGGTGCACTGAATGAGCTGATTAGGTGAGCGTGACGCAGAGTGACAGAGGAGTATGGAAGCTGGACTGTGACAGAACTGCCCCCTTCAAGGGATGGCTCCAGAAGTCCCAAAACGTCTCAACAAGGGCGGACGGTGGGGACCTGGAGGAGGGGCTGCATAGTCAGAATCCACATCCGGGTGGGTGGAGGGGCTCTCGAGGTAGGGTTCCTCGGAACCGGAGGTCCGGGGTCGATAACCACCCCATTTGACCCACCTGGCGGATGGGGGCTTGAGTGCAGTGTGTAACTATAGTAGCAAACAACTTAGCTTCCATGGTGCGGAGCCGTGCATCTAACTCACTGAGCCTCGCCTCCAACCAAGCAAATAAACTACACTTAGAACATGTACCTTTATCACTAAGGGAGACAGAGGAATGGCTAAACATGTGACACACTAAACAAGAGAGAGAAGGAGAGGGAGAGAGGGAAGCCATCGCTAGCTGCTAAGCTAAAGTACAGTAACTAATGTTAGCACAATTGAACAATGTGTAAAAAACTGTTGGATTAAGCAAGAAGTCGCTGAAAGAGGGAGAGCGCTATCAGTGTTTAAATGTTTAAGATGTACAGCAGGTAATTAGCCGCTTGTACTGAAGAATATCACACAATTAACTTGGTTTAGCTGGAGCTGCGAAAGTACGCTATCGGATAACAGATACGCTGACAATCGGAAATGAGACAATACGCTTACCGTAGTACTTAAGTGTATTGGATGAGGACAGGAAAATACAGGTCTTCACTCCGGAGTGTGTTGTAGGCCTGGTAGTTAGACTCCTCTTTGTCCCTGTATTATATAACTAACAGGGCTCCAACACTGGAAAAATGCGGTCTGGACAAAGAACATTCAGTGTCCTGAAATGAGAAACTGAACCCTAAGTTGCTCTCAAGGTGAGTGCAGACCAACTTACAAATGTCCATTTTCAACCTCTCTCTGCTCCAGTCCATAGTCCCCACATGTTTCAATAAGTCTGACATTGTCCCTGTTCACAAAAAGGCCAAAGCTTTGAGCATGAACAACCCTGGACCTCCACCTCCATGAAGTGCTGCGACCAGTAAGTCAGATCCTCCATCACTCCTCCCTCCCTGACTCACTGGACCAACCAAACAGATGGACAGACGATGCCATCACTCCAACCCCCCGTACTGCCCTCTCCCCTTTTAATTGATTGATTGTTTCAGCTGTCGTCCGCTTCTCCACAAGTCATTGTTCAAGCCTGTGTGGGACCCACAGTAATGTTGGACACAATAATAAGAACTGGACATGGACACACCCCAGATTCTCATGTATTCTCATTTATTTATAATTTGTATTGATTGTTAATGGTTTTGTTTATTCACCTGGCATATGTTCATCTGCAATAGAAACTGAAATGGTTTAGAAGTGTAATATTAGGTTACAATGAGTAAAGCTCATACAGGCACTTAAGTCAGCTCAGGGGTCCTTTGGGTAGGAAGCGAGGGGATCGTTATGCTTGCTTCATTCAGTAGACCAAAAACAGCCTGCAGCGTGCAGTTGCATTGCGCTGATGTGCATGTATTTCTGTGCTTTCAGGTGGGTAAAAGTGGTGAAAAACTGTATAAAAGTAGCGACACCGATGTATAATAACTATAAGAGTAACGGATTATCAGTAATGCAAATATGAGTGTATATCGGAGTTTTGCAAGTTGAATGTCATAACGTGTCGGTGTAGCGGAGTTAATGATTCCACTTAATAATAATAATAATAATAATAAAAAATTTAATTTATAACGCACTCTTCATTCATAAGAATCTCAGAGTGCACAGAGCCAGTACATAGTACATAGTTAAAACATAGTTAAAACAGACTATATTTAAAAACATAGTTAAAACAGACTATAGTTAAAAACATAGTTAAAAACAGACTATATTTAAAAACATAGTTAAAACAGACTATAGTTAAAAACATAGTTAAAACAGACTATAATAAAGAAAGAAATGTCTGACAGATTTAACATGCCTTCCTGAATAAAAAGGTTTTTAGGCCAGTCTTAAAAGAGTCACTTGCCATCACTGGCCATTATTTGCAATTACTACTGTTATTACTAATCCATATTATTTATATATTATTTCCTGTTATTTTTGTCTATCATTTACAATGTATTATCATTAGTTCCCACTGGGACTAGCGTGTTGGGTGGCATTAGCGCCCTCTGCTGGGCCCCTGCAGACTTGAGCGGTGCGCCCCGTATATTGTTACCAGTCTGCTCTACACTGTCTCCGTGGTAGGTTGATCTGTAATAAGCTCCTTAACATTGTGCTAGCTTAATAAGAAATCCCTGTGGAGTAACTTTCTAACAAACCGCTAGCTAAAATAATTGTTTCTATTATTTTACTTTGGCAGTTCCCGGAGCTTGTTGCCACGAGGTGTGCTGTGAGAACCCTAATATGTTTGTTTGTTACCAGCTTGCTGTCCCCGTGAATAAACGGCTGGTTGGAGCCAAACCGTAATCAAGTGTGCCTGGATTAATACACAACGCAAGAGAGAGAGTACACAACTGCTACATCGGGGACAGAGTGCATCACCTAGCTAGCACCCCGCGAACGAGTATGCCAGTATAATAACCACCTGTAGCCTGCGAGAGTGAGAGTTGTGTGGATGTGCAGAATGTCGCCAGCGTGAATGAAGTTATTAGAGTAACGGTATAAGCAGACATGTTGTGTGTGTATATATATATGTATATGAGAAGAGAATGTTTATCATTCAGTAGACCAAAAACAGCCTGCAGCGCGCGGTTGCATTGCGCTGATGTGCGTATAGTTCTGTGCTTTCAGAAAAGTAAAGACGTTCTTTAAAACCCATGCACGCCTGGATATCCTTTGTGTCCAAGTGCGTAACACCTGTGTGACCCTTCATGTCAACTGATGACTGAAGAAAGAGGGGAGGGTCAGGTTCGTAGACCGTTGTGGACCTAATCACCAAGACGTCACCCATTGGTTTGTGGACTACGGTTTTCAAGGCAAGGCAAGTTTATTTGTATAGCACATTTTAACAACAAGGCAATTCAAAGTGCTTCACATAAAACCATTAGGCATCAAAACATAATGCAAAAGAAAAGAAGATTTAAAAACAATTAAGAACATTAATTTAAACATTATGAACATGAAGAACATGAAGCCTCGAGTTCAGCATTTGGACCTTCGCCATTTTGTTTTTTGGCCACTATCTTGGTTTTTGGCCTTTGCCATCTTGTTTCATGGTTGTCGCCATCTTCGTTTATCATCGTCACCATCTTGAGTTTTTGCCGTCGCCATATTTGTTTATTGGCGTTGCCATCTTGAGTTTTAGCAGAGACCATGATTTACTAAATGAACTTCATGCTTCTCCGTGAATCGCCACCTTAACGTGGTGGAGGAGTTTGAGTGGCTCAGTGATCCTGGGAGCTATGTTGTCCGGGGCATCAGCCCCTGGTAGGGTCTCCCAAGGCAAACAGGTCTCAGGGGAGAGCCCAGACTAAGAGCGGTTCAAGAAACCCCGATGAACAGCAGCACACGGTCTTTATCCACCTCGCCCGGACCAGGGAAACCGGGTCACCCTCCCGGAGCCAGACCCAGGAGAGGAGCTCGCCGGCGAGCGTCTGGTGGCCGGGCCTTCGCCCATGGGGCCCGGTTGGGCTCAGCCCGAAGAAACATCATGGAGCAGCTACCCTGTGGACCCACCACCCGCAGGGATAAGCATCGGGATCGGGAGCTATGAAGAACGGGCAGCGGGCCGGGCAGGGGGCCTGGGCGAGCCGATCGCCGGCAGCATAGAGTAGCTCTAGGGACGTGCAACGTCACCTCGCTAGCGGGGAAAGAGCCGGAGCTGGTGCGGGAGGTGGAGCGGTACCAGCTAGATATAGTTGGCCTCACCTCCACGCACACAGAGAAACCTGGCGGGGGGTAATTGGGAGGAATGGCTTGCCCGATCTGAACCCGAGTGGTGTCTCGCTGTTGGACTTCTGTGCTAGTCACGGTTTGTCCATAACAAACACCATGTTCGAACATAAGGTGGCTCATAAGTGTACCTGGTACCAGAACACCTTAGGCCGTAGATCAATGATCGACTTTGTAATCATTTCATCTGATCTGCGGCCGTATGTCTTGGACACTCAGGTGAAGAGAGGAGCAGAGCTGTCAACTGATCACCACCTGGTAGTGAGTTGGATCAGATGGCGGGGGAATCGGCTGGAAAGACCCGGCAAGCCCAAACGTGTAGTGAGGGTGAACTGGGAACGTCTGGCGGAGGATCCTGTCCGGGAGGTCTTCAACTCCCACCTCCGGAAGAACTTCTCACACATCCCAAGGGAGGATGGGGACATGGAATCCGAGTGGACCATGTTCAAAGCCGCTATTGTGGGCTAGGAGCTGTGGTCGGAAGGTCACCGGTGCCTGTCGTGGTGGCAACCCGAGAACCTGGTGGTGGACACCGGGGGCGAGGGAAGCCGTCAAGCTGAAGAAGGAGGCCTTTCGGGCCTGGTTGGCTCAGAGGTCTCCTGAAGCAGCTGAGAGGTACCGGCAGGCCAGAAGGGCTGCAGCTGCGGTGGTCACGGATGCTAAAACTCGGGCATGGGAGGAGTTCGGGGAGGCCATGGAGAAGGACTTTCGGTTGGCCTCAAGGAGGTTCTGGCAAACCATCCGACAGCTCAGGAAGGGAAAGCAGAGCCTACCCCAGGCTGTGCTCAGCGCGGGTGGGTGGGTGGGGGGGGTGGCTGCTGACCCGGACGGGGGACATCGTCGGGCGGTGGAAAGAGCACTTTGAGGAACTCCTAAACCCGGCCAACATGTCCTCTGGAGAGGAGGCAGCGCCTGAAGACTTTTTGGGGGGGAGGGGGTCACACCCATATCCTCGGCAGAGGCCACTGAGGTAGTCAAAAAGCTCCTTGGTGGCAAGGCGCCGGGGGTGGATGAGATCCGCCCTGAGATGCTGAAGGCGCTGGACGTTGTTGAGCTGTCTTGGCTGACACGCCTTTTCAATGTCGCATGGGGGTCGGGAACAGTGCCCATGGACTGGCAGACCGGGGTGGTGGTTCCCATTTTCAAAAGGGGGGACCGGAGAGTGTGCTCAAATTATCGGGGTATCACACTACTCAGCCTCCCGGGGAAAGCTTATGCCAGGGTGCTGGAAAGGAGGCTCCGACCGATTGTTGAACCTCGGATTCAAGAGGAGCAGTGCGGATTCCGTCTCGGTCGTGGAACAGTGGACCAGCTCTTTACCCTCGCAAGACTACTGGAGGGGTTCTGGGAGTTTGCCCAACCAGTCTACATGTGTTTTGTGGACTTGTAGAATAAGTCAGACGCATTCCCGGTGGGTGTTGGCCTCCGCCAAGGCTGCCCTTTATCACCGGTCCTGTTCGTAACTTTCATGGACAGGATATTTAGGCGCAGCCGGGGGGAGGAGAACGTCAGGTTCGGGGGTCTCAGGATCGCCTCTCTGCTGTTCGCAGATGATGTGGTCCTGTTGGCCTCTTCGGACCGTGAACCTCCAGCATTCACTGGGGCGATTTGCAGCCGAGTGTGAAGCGGCGGGGATGAGGATAAGCACCTCCAAATCTGAGGCCATGGTGCTCTGCCGGAAACCAGTGGATTGCTCCCTCCAGGTGGGGACAGAGTGCCTACCGCAAGCGAAGGAGTTCAAGTATCTCGGGGTCTTGTTCACGAGTCAGGGTAAGATGGAGCGGGAGATCGACCGGCGGATCGGTGCGGCTGCAGCAGTGAAACAGGCGCTGCACCGGACCATCTTGGTGAAGAGGGAGCTGTGCCGGAAGGCGAAGCTCTCAATTTACCGGGCGATCTACGTTCCGACCCTCACCTATGGTCACGAACTCTGGGTCGTGACCAAAAGAACGAGGTCTCGGATACAAGCGGCCAAAATGAGTTTTCTCCGTATGGTGGCCGGGCTCAGCCTTAGAGATAGAGTAAGGAGCTCGTAAATCAGGAGGGAACTTGGAGTTGAAGCGCTACTCCTTCGTATCGAAAGGAGTCAGCTGAGGTGGTTCGGGCATCTAATCAGGATGCCTCCTGGCCGCCTCCCGTTAGAGGTTTTCCAGGCACGCCCAACTGGGAGGAGGCCCCAGGGAAGATCCAGAACATGCTGGAGGGATTATATCTCCCAGCTGGCCTGGGAACGCCTTGGGATCCCCCAGAACGAGCTGGAACATGTTGCGGGTGAGAGGGAAGCCTGGGTCGGCCTGCTAGGCCTGCTAGGCCTGCTAGGCCTGCTAGGCCTGCTGCCACTGCGACCCGACCCCGGATAAGCAGATGACAATGGATGGATGGATGGAACTTCATGCTGTATTGAAGAATACTTGAAACTAGAAACCATAAACTCAAGTTCATAATAAATCAAGTGAATGTTGGTATGTGGACGTTATGAAGCCTCTAGTTTGGGGTTTTGGCCGTCGCCATCTTGGCTTTTTGCAACCAGTGAACAGGAAGTGACCATATCGGGACTGAGGAGGAGTGATGTATAGACAACTTATACGTCTCTGGTAAAAGACCTGTCAATCACCTTGTAGCCCCGCCCTAAAGCATACCCTGCATTTAGGGTCTATTTGACTCTAAATGGATCATCATTTACGAAATGAAAATCACGCTGTATTGAGGAAGACTTGAGATTGAGACCATAAACTTATGTTTACAATGTTTACTGAGGTAATAAATCAAGAGACTTAGACTTCTAATAAACCAAAGTAGTTTCCCCCTGATGGACATTAGAGAGAATGCAGCTTTAACACGTGAAGCATTGGCTTCAATTTTCAGGACCAGAGGTTGATGCCTGGTCAGATTAAATAAATTAAATTGATCCAGAATGCAGAGCGGAGGGTCGACAGTGTATCTCTGTTGCTGAAAAACTCTGCTGAGTTTCCTGCTGCATCTGCTTCAGGGTGGAGGCTCTGAACCTGCTGCTGTGTCACTTCACACTCCTCCCATTGTGCAACACCTTCCTGGTTTGGCCAGGTTGGCCACACCCTCCAGTGCTGCTGCATTCAGGGCCCCATGAGAAAGACGGGATGTTTGCCTTTGTGTGGCATTGGTAGAAGTGGGAGAACAGGATGACACATGGTTGCTCAACATTTTCCCACAAACTAGTAAACTCCAGTTTGAACATGTCTGACAACAAACAAAATATTTCATATTCGTCGAGCTGTGAGCCTCATTTATCATAACACCTCATACATAAAGTTAGATGTGGTCAAATTATCTGATTACAAATTTAGTGAATAAAGTGAATAACAAAAAAACAACACTAAATTTAAATATTTTTGATGAAGTTAGGAGTTATATTCTACTGTAAATTGCTTCATTTTATTACTTAACTGTAAAAAGATTTAAATAAGATAGAAAATAACAATAAAAAAAAAAATGTCTCCTTTTCATTTTCTTTGACGCACCGAATTTCCCGGGAATGTCGCCACAGTTTACTACCACTGGAGGGGCTTTAATCAGAAGTCCATGGGCTCAATCACCAATGTGTGCCCTTTATTATTCGATACATGTGACTTAACAGACATTTATTGAACCGAAAATCAACAATATTGTTACTTTCAAGTTCAAATAATTTGCCCCCTTTCATATCAGCTCATAGAAACTTTTACAGTTTGTAAACAATGATGACATCACACACAGTTTGGCAACAGAAGTATGATGGAGAGCAACAGCTTGTCGAGCTCTGAAAGAACATTAACCTCCAAAGATAGAGAATGCCACCTAAACAAGAATAAACTATTTAATCTGTTTAGATTTCAGACTGTCAATCTGACAAAATAGGCAGTTTGATGACATCACCATGTGCAACAGGAAATACCAAAGATTGTATATAAGAAGTGGACGTAATCACCCATTTGTGGACCGACGTTTTGAAGCCTCGAGTTCGAAATAATGGCCGTCGCCATTTAGTTTTTTTGGAAATAATTTTGGAAATAATCTTTTATTATAATAATAATATTAAGTATTCACACTTTCTCCAAAATAGGGTGGTGTTCTAAATTTAATCTTATGTTAAAATTACGTTAAACTAATGGTGTCGTATTGCTGAAGCTAAGTACTATCATTCTTTTTATAATAATTTATCAGTTTATGATATATTATAGTTATTAATAACCGTTACATAAAATCAGATAAGATAAGATAATCCTTTATTAGGAAATTTACAGATTTACAGCAGCAAATGGTAAAGTGCAAATAAGAGACATAGTAAAAAAATACAAAAAAAGGATCAAAACAAGTATTATAAATAAGCAATAAAAAACAGTAATAAAAAAAAAAACAAAGAATCCACAATAACTGAAATGAAATGACCAGAGCTGGTTGTGCAGCCTGACAGCAGCAGGAAGGAGCTGCAGTACCTCTCCTTCACACACCGGGGGTGAAGCAGCCGGTGGCTGAAGGAGCTGCACAGAGCTGCCAGAGCGTCCTGCATGGGGTTGGAGGTGTTGTCCTTCAGGGATAGTGGTCTCCCACCACTTCCACCGTATCCAGTGGACACCCCAGCACACTGCTGGCCTTCTTTACCAGTTTGTTCAGTCTCTTCCTGTCAGTTGTCGAGATGCTGCTGCTCCAGCAGACCACTCCATGAAAGATGGCTGATGCCACCACAGAGTCAAAGAAGGTCTTCAGGAGTGTTCCCTGCACTCCAAAAGACCTCAGTCTCCACAGCAGATAGAGTCTGCTCTGTCCCTTTTTATAAAGGGCCTTTGTGTGATCCGACCAGTCCAGTTTATTGTTCAAGTGAACACCCAGGTACATATATTGATATTAACTCCACTTCCTAAATCTAACCCTCTCGTTCCATCTCGAAATAATCCATTTGAAACCCATGTAACTATTAACGTGGTCTTTGTTAGTGAAACTATATTAAAGTCCATTCGGAAAATGATTGTTGCCAGAACTTTGCATTAGCTGTATATCTACAGTCACTTACAGACAGAGAGAATCAGAGAAGAGACGAGGATGGACAAACTTCTTCTGAGCATCGTCGTTGTGTCAGGCAAGACTTTAATGTGTTTTTATTCTCTTCCCAACATTATAATAATATTGTTTAATAATTTGTCCCTGTGACATTCCTCTTACTTCCCCTTCTTTCTTCATCTTTTTTATTTTAATGTAATATGATAATTTGCATTAGTGAGTTAAGTTATTTATATTAAATGTAATCAATATGCTGTTTGTCGATTCAGGGCTGTGTGCCGTCTCCTCATCTACTGTACATTGCTACCATTTTGTTCATGACCAGAAGAACATGACTGAAGCGCAGCGTCACTGCAGAGAGAAATACATCGACCTGGCCACCATACGAGACCTGGAGGACCTGAAGACTCTGAACAAAATGGTGGATTTAAAAATAGTCGACGATGTGAGTTTTATTACGTCAGTGACAGGTGGTCTGAAAGTTTTACATTCACACAGTGGTGGAAAGTATGCAGATGAACTGTACCTATATGTACTTGTACTTTACGTGAGTATTTTAGTTCAATGCTTTACATTTACATTTCAGAGGGACATTTATTTACAGATTAAGATTTTACATACAAAACATGTGATTTAATGCAACATACTGCCAGTCTCTAGTTGATATTTACAGCATTAATATCTCATCAAACAAACATCGTCCATGTAAATATATAGTGGAGTAATGTTGCCATTGTTTGCACTGTTAGCATCATTAGCTGCTAGCCATCAGCTCAGCCGTCACCACTTTGCGAGACGCTTAGTCCATTATGAACAGCAGGAGTGATTACAGAAAGTAAAACCTGTTTCAATGTTCATATTAGCACCTGAATATTGTTTTAAGAGAGACTTGAAATAATTGGGAACCTATCCTTGAAAGGTTTTGCAAATCAGACTGATAGGCAGTATCAAGACTGTAAATGGGAAATAAAAATATCTGAAAATCTATTTCTTTATATCACAATGAAATATTGCTTTCAGCGAGCCTGGATAGGACTGTACGATGACGTGGACAGCTGGAGGTGGTCACTGTCAAACACAAGTTTCTACAAACCCGGGGAGACGGAGTTCAGACGATGGGAGTCTGGACAACCGAACAACAATTTCAAAACAGAACGCTACACATGGGTGACTTCACATGGGGAATGGGCCGACGACAGTTTTGAGTGTACCAGCAAGCCAGTCTGCTTCGATGTCACAGGTGAGAACATTAAAGCTACTCTGGCGGTCCCTCTGGACTAAAGTGGTAGTGTTTCTGAGCACCGGGGTCCCTCTAGAAAACCTCTCATTTTACTGCAGCAGGGTCTGACACTCTGCCCCTCTCAGTCCTGGTTCTGGTTCTCCCGTGCCTCCCTTCCCTCCAGCGGGTCCAGCGATAAGTCCTGGGTCTCCAGCAGCGTGATGTCGGCTCCCAGAGAGGAGACGCTCTGCTCCTGGATGGGGAGGAGGAGGAGGAGGAGGAGGAGGAGGCGGCGGTGGCGGCGGCGGCGGCGACGATGACGCTGCTTCTGCCAGGAGCTCTCCTCCTCCCTCCGGAGCTCCGACTAAAGGTCCAAGACTGCAGGTGAAGCCAGATCTGGGTCTGTCCACGGTGGACTGGTCTCTGCTGGAGTCTGACCTGAAGGAGTTTCTGGTGAACCTGCATGATGTCATCTGGTTTCACCAGAATCCGACCCGGTTACTATATAGAAACAGACCATCTTCTCTCTGATTGTCTCGTTTACTGATGGCGGTCATATAGAAGATCAGGACTAAATAGTTTCATAACGGTTCCTCACGGTTACTTGAACTAGTCTTCGGCTACATGAAAGTCATTTAAAGCAGATTAATGTGCTCATTCAGCCGGTTTGTGTCACGTCTGTTGGAGGGAAAATAACTATGATGTGCCTTTATGAATATTCGGTCCTGTCTGTCGTCTGGTTTAGGAAACCGAAGCCCTTTGGTTAAGGTTAAGGGAGGATCCTATTACTGGAACCAAACTCCTGGACAGGGGCGAGACTCTCCTTTCTCGGAGTTACCCAGAGGAAGAGCGATGCAAGTCGCTGACAGGAAGTTTCTGACTGTACTGACGCACCAAACAGTAGCGGAATACACTGCCTTCTTGGAGTCGCTGGGTGGCGTCCTGTAAAGGATACCATATAGGGACTCTATAGTCCTACTGAGACACTCAACGCTCTCGTGGGAAACGGTTGAGAAACCTTGAGGTGGTGATTGAGAGGAACGGCCTGCCTGATCTGAACCTGTGTGCTTTGTGCTGTCTGCATCATGGTTGATGGTCGTCGCCATCATGGTTTATGGTCGTCGTCACCATCATGGTTTATGGTCGTCGCCATCATGGTTTATGGTCGTCGTCACCATCATGGTTTATGGTCGTCGCCATCATGGTTTATGGTCGTCGCCATCATGGTTTATGGTCGTCGCCATCATGGTTTATGGTTATCGCCATCATAGTTGATGGTCATCGTCTCCATCATGGTTTATGATCGCCGCCATGCATGTTAATTGTGGTTGGTTCTCAATTGCCTTATCTGGTTAAATTAAGGTAAAAATAAATAAAATGAGGATAGTTTTCTTGGCGATGATTAGACTCTGGAGAGTATTCTAATTAGGTTTGTGTTGGATGTATCTCTGTGTAAGCAGAGAGGAGGGGAGAGTGGGATGTGGCAGCCTAAAAGGAGAGAGGTTGTCCACTGTGTGACGCCAGAATTACTTAATTGGTGTACAGTCCCATGTGGCATGCATATAGTTGTCTGTGGTGTTTTGTATGCAGTGCGGACACATTTCAGAGTCTGTGAATCCCATTTTAAACATTCCTTTTCCTGTGTAGTGTACTCTGTGAATAACCTTGTGTTGAAGGAGTTGCATGTTTGTGTTTGTAGATTTAGAGAAGATGTTTTTTTACAGATTTGGGTCCAGAAGTCGGCACTGGGGATGATTTGTAGGTCTTGTTCCTGTTTGTTTGAAGGAAGGGATATTGTGACAGCCGAATGTGTCCGTGGTTGCTCGTAGTGACGGCAGCTGTTGAAAACACAAACAGAACATTTATAGATCACTATTGATACATGACCGAAGAGCTCCATGTAATGCTGCTTAATCCTGTATTTCCATGTCTCAATTCTGACCGTCACTGCGGTGAAGTCACTCTGTTTACTGGCTGCAGCCCTTTTCCTTGCCACTTTTATCCCTTTTAAAAAGGACAGTGGTAGTCAACAGGTAGTCAAGTTTAACAGCGTGCAGCCATAGACACCGTGTTAACTGGTGACTCTGCAGAATGCGTGGCTCGTAGTGACGGCAGCTGTTGAAAACACCAACAGAGCATGTAGGAGTCCTCGTAAAATACTTCAATCACTTTTAAATGTTTATTATCTACCAACCATTTACGTAAGTTACTACGAGCAACCACACACACTAAAGACTTCTCTGTATGGAAAAGATGTTTTCGCTCTTCTCATGACTGGCTTCAATACGAGTTTGATTGAAAGATGGTTCATCCAATCACCTGCTCAGTATTTTATGAGCGCGCCTTTTTCCAAACAGTTTCCGATGACGGTTTCTCAGATGGCGGTTCGAGTTATTACCATAGACTGTGTATAAGAAGTAGTCATGGTGACGTCTCTCATTGGTTCATGGACTGATGTTTTGAAACCTTTCTGCGATTTCGCCGTCACCATGTTGTTGTTTGTAGAACCAGTAAACAGGAAGTGACCATATTAGGACTGAGGAGGAGTGAAGTAGAGACGCTGTATCTGGTAGAGACCTGTCAATCACCTTGTAGCCCCGCCCTAAAGCATATCCTGCTGTATGGTCTGTTTGACTCTAAATGGACCATAATTTACTAAATGAACATCGTGCTGTATTGAAGAATACTAGAAACTAGAGATTGAGACCATAAACTCATGTTTACAATGTTTACTGAGGGAATAAATCAAGCAAGAAGTAAAGTCAATTTCTCATAGACTTCTATACAACCAGAGGAGTCGCCCCCTGATGGTCAGTAGAGAGAATGCAGCTTTAAGACATGAAGCATCGGCTTCACCTTAAATGAGGGGTCCCGGAATATTCTCTGTGAATGGAGAACTTCTGTGTGGAGTCAGTACCGCCCCCTATCGTCCTTTATCGGGAACTGCATTCCCTTACATGGTTACTGTCCTCCTCCTGCTCCTGCTCCTCCTCTTCCTCCTGATCCTCCTGCTCCTGCTCCTCCTCTTCCTCCTGCGGGCAGCAGCCGGAGGATAGACCCAGGAATCAGGATCCAGTCAGCTGTGTGTGGACCCTCGCACCCAAACACCCGCAGCCCCGGAGCTCCTCCACCGGAGCCCTCAAACGTTCACCCGCCGACATGCAGTGACGCCGGCGGGCAGCGTCTACTTCAGGACCCTCGGTGAGGAATCGGAGAAATCAGTGTCTGAACAGCGGCTGCAAACAAACTTGTTGCAGCGTTGTCGGGTTTGTTGTTGCGCTGTTTGACTTTTGAAAGTGTCAGCTGAGAGATGTATAAACTGTTTGAGGTTACCGGGAGAGTTGAGCTTCAAGCACCGGGGTGCTAACGGCAGCTAACGTGACGCTTAGTGACGTCACGGCTGTGTGTGTGGAGCTAACCGTGTTAGCGTTCACGTCTGTCGGTGAAGTTATTGATTTTATAACGTGGGCGTTAACCTGCTGAGATATAAGTGATCAGTGCTGCCTTTACGGCCGCCTCGTAAACTCCCCCTTCTTATCTTCCTTGTTGTTGTTTGTATTGTTGTTGACGATCCAAGTGGACCAAAAAAAGTTTGTTTTCTCTTTCATGCTTTCATTTGTTTTAGGGAATCAACTTAAAAACAATGGAAAAAAACAGCTATGTACAGATATCAATAAACTCTCTATATATAAACATCCTTACATATAATAAACAACAATGACAGAGGAGTGTAGTGTAGCCGGTTAATTTGTTATAGTAAGGTAGATTACGTTATTTATGATGATATTTAAAGATACAGAGGATGGAAAATCTGGATAAAAGATGGAAAATATGATTTCACAGTTGACAAGCTCCTGACTGCAACACATAGCAGCACTTACATTGTTATTGAACAACAGTTTGAAATAAGGTTAAAAAAGAGACTTGTATATTAATCTGGAGTTTCTCTCTTTTCAAATTCACATGAAACCAGCTAAAAAACATCCAAACCAATTTTTTTTGTGCAATAGTATTTAGTATAGTAAGTTATGTGGTAAAATCAGCGTCTGTGTTTGCTTGAGCGAGTTGAAGGCACGTTTCACATAAGCATAACTCCTCTTCACCTCTTCTGTGGGTCCAGATTTGTTCACACAGTTCTTTTGTAGATTTAAACGTTGTGTCTGAACAGTTGGAGGGGAGGATACACTTCGCTGATGACCTCCAGGTGTTTGTCTTCCCAATCTGTGACACCTGCTGTGTTGTAAATCCGGTGGAAGCTCTGCAGGCCTGAAGCCTCGCCGTGTGTTTTGGTTGTCCTGGCTGCGGGCTGACTCAGCGAGGCCGCTGCATTATTAATGTGCGACATGATTTCCATTCAGAGAGGCCACCGGCTCTGTAACCGGAGCCGACTCAGCCTGCCGGCTCTGTTTTCAGATGTAGATCAGCGAGTTTGTAGAGCTGAAATGTGACAGAGCAGTTTTTAAAGTGACCTCAAGGTCCCGTTGATCTTTGGAAAGGTATAAAAGGTATATGAATAATCTTTGACTATACTACCTTTAGTCCTCGTTCCAAAACAGTCACACAAATCGTTGTAAGATCTGTCGTCATCAGCCTGCGCCAGCAAATCACCTGGTAAATTTGATTTGACACCCATCAATTTCTACATGAGGCCACTTGCCCTGCTCCATTTGTGAGTTCTTCATTCAAAACCAAGAGTAAAAAGAAAAATGTCACACTGTGGAGCTCAAAGTCCTGCAGCCAAACATCAGGAGGTGAACACACGATAGATATGCGTCGTATATAATATGTCGTGTTTGGGGATTTAAAAGAATTATGGTAATTATTTGTCATGAAGTTAGATGCCAAAAACGTCTTAGGCCCTAATCACATCGAGACACGTTCATGAATATGAGTTTACAGTTAATTACAAATCCTACTTGGTGTTGTGGAGGTTGGTTAAAACTCGAGATCATAAACTCCAGTTCGAGTTAAACTTAAGTCCGAACTGTTCAATGATTTTTGAGCCTAAGTTTAACTTTGTACTCCTGATGTCTCTTCAGCCCCCCCCTGCGGTGGCCCGGCGGCGTCATGGCGTCCCGGCTGCTCGACCGTCTGAAGCGCTCCTTGTTCAAAGATGGCCAGGGGGCGGGACCCGAGCAGGAAGCCGCATGTGGCCAGGAGGAAGAGGAGGTGTTTAAAGAGGATGGCTGGGAGGCGGAGCTGGAGGAGGAGGAGGAGTGTGTGACCGATCGGCTCGGGGGGACGCTGTGCTTCGACGGCGGAGGAGGTGAAGGAGCCGAGGACGAAGGCGAAGGCGAAGGGTCGGGGCTGGACAGTGACTCCGACTTCCTGGGAGAGTCGATGGAGGAGGGGCTGAGCAGCACAGGTGAGCTGCTCTTCTGCTCGTTTAACACGTGCAACATCATAAACCTTTTATCGTTAGCTTTGCCCCACATCGAGAGAAGTGCGTTAACATATTCGCTAGAAGCACGTTCTCTAGAAGCAACATGTTCGCTAGAAGCTCGTTGGCTAGAAATGGACCATAATTTACTGAATGAACATCATGCTGTATTGAAGAAGACTTGAAACTAGAGATTGAGACCATAAACTCATGTTTACAATGTTTACTGAGGGAATAAATCAAGAGAGAAGTAGAGTCATTTTCTCATAGACTTCTATACAACCAGAGGAGTCGCCCCCTGATGGACAGTAGAGAGAATGCAGGTTTAAGACATGAAGCATTGACTTCTCTTTATATATTCTTAAAAAAGAAACCTGTTTATTAATCTGGAGTTTCTCCCTTTTCAAATTCACATAAAACCAACAAAAAAAACATTCAAACCAATTCTTTTTTTGTGCAGTGGTCCACAATATCAAAAGCCTTTAAGTTTCTTCATTAATTTAGAAACGGGAGGAAATCCACATTTGTCTAAATACTATTTAGTATAGTAAGTTAGTAGTATAGTAAGTTATGTGGTAAAATCAGCGTCTGTGTTTGCCTGAGCGAGTTGAAGGCACGTTTCACATAATCATAACTCCTCTTCACCTCTTCTGTGGGTCCAGATTTGTTCACACAGTTCTTTTGTAGATTTAAACGTTGTGTCTGAACAGTTGGAGGGGAGGATACACTTCGCTGATGACCTCCAGGTGTTTGTCTTCCCAATCTGTGACACCTGCTGTGTTGTAAATCGGGTGGAAGCTCTGCAGGCCTGAAGCCTCGCCGTGTGTTTTGGTTTTCCTGGCTGCGGGCTGACTCAGCGAGGCCGCTGCATTATTAATGTGCGACATGATTTCCACTCAGAAGTCGCTAGAAGCGAAGCGTGTTCATTAGAAGCGCGGTGAGAATATTATATTAATATTATTTGAACTAGGTTTGGACAATGGAAGGTCTTAAAAATCTTCATTTCAGTAAATATTTAGCAATACGTGTGTCGTACATTAGAGTCTCAGTAGTAAATTAACGGCACTAAATGCGACCTGTTCACTTGACCCTTCGTCTCACCTGTCTCTTGTAGACACCAGTCCTGTGGGCGTGTCCCCGGTGGGCCCCTCCCCGTCCTTCCTGCTGACTCGGCAGCTTCAGGACAGCTGGAGGAGCCTGCGTGGTATCGGTGGAGGAAGTCCCACCTCGACCGGGAGGCAACAGACAGACGACTTGCTGTTCGAGGTGACGGATGCCAGCGTGGTGCAGGATGCCTCCTCTAAATATGTGGTGAGTTAAAAAATCCGGATTAATCCTCATCATTATCCTCAGATTTTCATCTTTCCGATGGTCCTCAAATGCATCATGTGTGACAAACGCAAAAGAAAAGAAAATTTTGATATTTCATCAAAAACATTTTATTCTACGTGTCTCATTTGAAATCTCGCCACAAATAAACCGTTTACTTTAAACAGATTCTGTAAAAAACATAGAATTCTTAGTTCCTCAGTGAAACTATGAAGCCATGATTGAGTCATCTGAGACAAACACGTGACAATAAATTATAAAAGAGAAACTTTAAATGAACTTCAGGAAGTGAACACAGAGCTGAGAGGAGAGGCTGGAAATATGGCTGTAATATCTATCTACCTATCTATCTAGATAGATAGATAGATAGATAGATAGATAGATAGAAAGATATTACAGCCATATTTCCAAGATCTCATGTCCAACATTGGCAACACTTGTAGACACTTGAAACGGGTTGGATTTTTAGATTCCATTGATTTTCCTTGATTGTTTTTTAAAATATAAATGATCAAAGAAATTCAACTTGTTTTTTTTCTTTTTTTTATGATTTATGTCATTCTAACAGCATTATTCTGCTCTAAAGACATGTTCTAGTTATTTCTACTTCTAGTCATGTTGGTTCAAAACTTTGTCAAAACTTCCACAATCAGACAACTGAAAGTCACAGCTATCGCTGTGACCTGAATAAATGGGTCATTTTCCCGATAGAACATGAATGTACCACTTCAGCAAACGTCTATCAATCGGCACTTTGTGGGGCGAATTCACAAAATGTTGTTTCCGCTAAAGCTGCAGAAATAATACAAAAAGAAACGGGTGAACTGTTCTTTTAACTGAGCTAGAAAGCTCCTGTGATATTTACATATATGTAAATTAGGTACTATGCAAAAAATATTCAAAGTGAAAGTATTATGATAGTTATATATTTGCAGTATTACTCAGAAAGTCGAATTGAGATTTGTCTGGTCCGTCTGTGTCTCCCTCCAGCTGTACACCATCCACGTCATCCAGTCCGGCGGAAGCGACAAGACTCCGGCTATCATCACCCGCCGATACTCCGACTTCCAGCGGCTCCACGCCACGCTGCGCCGTAACCATGGAGACCAGATGGAGCGTGTCTGCTTCCCGCGTAAGTAGAAGTCTTAAGATGTCTTGGCTCCTGAACGTTTCGCTGCTGAACCACTTCCTGTTTGTGCAGGAAAGAAGCTGCGCAGGAACTTCACGGCGGAGACGATCGCCAAGCGGAGCCGGGCATTCGAGCAGTACCTGTCTCACCTGTGCTCCCTGTCGGCCCTGCGGGGGGCGCTGTGCGTCCGACAGTTCTTCTACCTGACCGACCTGCAGACCGGACAGCTGCTCATCAGGTAACTGACACACAGAGTCTGTACTCCATTAGAGTCTGACGGTAGCCTCCGGTTCTTTAAAGTGAAGCCGACGCTTCATGTCTTAAATCTGCATTCTCTCTACTGTCCATCAGGGGGCGACTCCTCTGGTTGTATAGAAGTCTATGAGAAAATGACTCTACTTCTCTCTTGATTTATTCCCTCAGTAAACATTGTAAACATGAGTTTATGTCTCAATCTCTAGTTTCAAGTCTTCTTCAATACAACATGATGTTCATTCAGTAAATTATGGTCCATTTAGAGTCAAACAGATCATAAAGCAGGGTATGCTTTAGGGCGGGGCTATAAGGTGATTGACAGGTCGACACCAGAGACGTATACGGCGTCTCTACTTCACTCCTCCTCGGTCCAAATATGATCACTTCCTGTTCACTGGCTGTAAAAAAAAAAAAAAAAAAAAAAAAAAGCATCCTGATGGCAAGATGGTGGCATTCGTATCTGTGATATTTTGGCTTCACTTCTCTTCAGTGGGAGGAAGTGGAACTGTGTCGTCCTTCAATATTTACAGTCTATGGTATCAATAAGTAAATGACACTGAGAAGAGAAATAATATCAGTATACAGATACCTGTCATTAGGATGAGGTAAAGATGAAAACGTGATGCTCTGATGTCCCTCTATCGGGCGGAGAGCCTGAATGCCTCCTGAGCTAGTGACGAGAACCGAAATGGTTTGTCGAAACCAGTTGGTTAGTTGGAATCATTGACAATGATTAAAATGAAAGTTAATAGTAATTTGACTCGTTATACAGCAGAAAATGTCTTTCCTGAATATTATTACAGAATAAAAGAAGCATGATTGATAGTTTTATTGAAGCATCATGAAGAGTCGACTCAGAGTTGAGTTTGTGTTGTTTCGTTGAGGGTGGGACGTTACCAGGAGGCCTTGGGTCCGCTGCTCAACGCCAAGAGACTGCAACACAAACTGGGCTGGGCAAGTTACTATGACAGTGAGGCTCAGGCTCCGCCCCCGGCCTCCTCCCATTGGTTCTTCACCTTGGTGGGTCTGTCGAGCTGTTTCCAGGAAGTGGACCAGCTGGAGGAAGCCCGTGATCACTGTGACGATGCCCTCCGTGTCCTGACACCCGAGGAGGAAGACAGGCCCCTCCCACTCCAGGATAAGCCCCATCCACTGACTGAAAAGCAGGACGCGTTGCCGCAGCATGTCGACAGGCCACACCCCCTCCTGTTGCCGTTGTTACGGGCGGTGGTTCGGCTGTCGTGGCAGACGGGGCGGGACAAGCGTCAGTGGGAGGAGCTTCTGCAGCAGCTCGAGGAGCAGAGGGCGGGGCTAGAAGACAATCAGCCAACTATTAAAGAGTTCCTGGTCAAACACAACCTGCAGGAGAGCGAAGGGGAGGGCGAGGGCTAGAACAGCATGCACACACACACACACACACACGCACACACACACACACACACACACACTGCACAGTACAATCACTACACTACAACATGTGAGTGTTGTGTTGACTGTGCAAAAAAAAAATTAGATTTAGAGAATTAAGTTGAAAAAAAGCCGTAATATGGTCTCAATATTTCAGGAATTAAATCATGACAAAATAATATTTATTTTGCAACGTTATCAGAAATAAGTACGGAAGCCCTAAGGGAGAAAAACATTCTGCTTATTCGTTTTCTAAGTTTGATCTAAAATGTGTCTCTCCTGTGTTTGTGACTGAAGAACAGGTAAAAAAAACTAAAACAAATTTTCAGGTGGTTTTTGTCTGTGACATTTTTCTAAGCGTGTGTTGCTGTAATACTCTTTTTTTGGCCACGAGAGGCTGAAGTGTACCACAAGCTGATAAATAGAACTGAAAGCTTCATGTTTTAAGTCCTCCAGATACTCTAAACACAAAGTATATTATATATCATGTGTTAGCAAGTAATGTAACATTAAAACTCACCTGGAAGAAAACATGAAGCTTTTAGTTGTATTTAGAACATCAGCTTGTGGAGCACGTCAGCCTCTTGTGGCCAGAATGAGTATTACAACAACAGCAACAACAACAAAAACTCACCTAGTAAACACTTTTTTTCTTCTGTCCACAAGTCATGAACACTTTTTTTTTTTTTAAGATTATTATAATTTTTGTATACATTGTTACATCACACAGATTTTTTTATAAAAATGAATAAGTAAAAATTGTGAGCAAAAAGGTAAATTATGACAAGAAATAGAAAACTACTTAAAAAAAATATTGCTATGTAGTAATTTTCAGAAAAGTAATAAAATTACCAGAAATTATGTAAAGTTAAGCTTTTTTAAGAGAAAATATATTAAAAAAATATATTTTAGAGAAAAAGGGAATAATTTCGTTAAAGAAATCATATTTTGACTGTTTCTCTTGATATTAATTACAACTTCTTTTCCCCAAATATTTCCACTTTCTCTGATTCAAATTTCTTTTTTGGGAGTGGCTGAAATTCTCCGTCAGCCTGTAATCATTCATTTATTCAATCATACTTTTAAAGACTTAAACCAGTTCGTTCCGATGCTTCAGATCAGGAGGTTCATGTTTTTATCCCAAAGTACGAGTCGCTCTACAATAATCCTTAAACTAAATAAAAAACCTGGAGCTGTATTTTATTACTTTTACCAGTCTGTTGTGATGAGCTATGGAAATTATAAAGGGAGGACATTATTTTTCCCATAAAAACAATTATTAAACCCAAGCAAAGGTATTCACAAAGCATCTTGGCTCTTAAAATTGTTTAAAATTGTTTGGTGACACAAACAAAAGGAGTCGGCTATAATTTATATTATAATGAGGGTGTAAAGAGCTGCAGGAATGAATCGACATTTATACACTTACACTTAAAAAAGTTTCTAAATGAGACGAGTGTTTACACTCACGAGGTCAGTGTGCAAAATTTGAACGAACTCACAACGTTATCCACATTTAAAACTGCGAACAGAGTGGAGCGTCATAGCTTGATGGGCCCCCCAGTGCCTTTTTAAAAAGTGATGCCAAGGGGTCTGAACCAGGAGGCAACCTCTGGTTCTGTAAAGTGAAGCCAAAGCTTCATGTGTTAAAGCTGCATTCTCTCTACTATCCACCAGGGGCGACTCCTCTGGTTGTATAGAAGTCTATGAGAAAATGACTCTACTTCTCTCTTGATTTATTCCCTCAGTAAACATTGTAAACATGAGTTTATGATCTCAATCTCTAGCTTCAAGTCTTCTTCAATACAGCATGATGTTCATTTAGTAAATGATGGTCCATTTAGAGTCAAATAGACCATAAAGCAGGGTATGCTTTAGGGCGGGGCTATAAGGTGATTGACAGGTCTCTCTACCAGAGACGTCTACGCCGTCACTACGTCACTCCTTCTCAGTCCAAATATGGTCACTTCCTGTTCACTGGCTGCAAATAAACAACATGGCGACGGCCAAAATGCCGAACTCGAGACTTCAAAACGTCCACAAACCAACGAGTGACGTCACCATGACGACGTCCTCTTCTACAAGAGTCCGCTTGTGATGAGTTGCTGATTGTATTCACGCTCTCAAAAATCATAAAAGTGGAGTTAATTTGTGAAGATTATCTTGCTGAACTAAACGTGTAAGAATCGTGAACGTCTGTTCGCCACAGAGATTATTTTTGTCTTCCTGTCGGTTTATTGTGGAGGGAACCAGTGATGCTAACTTCCTGTTGAACTACAAAAATGCGTCATCCCTGCAGCTCTCATCAGAATCCATGTTCACGATCTGACACTCGTCTTCTCTGCTTCTGGTGGTGTTTTACTTTATTTCCTGCTGCGGATCAGCGCAACGTGAAAACACTGCGTTTGAGTCCTCGAGACACACGTCGACTGTTTTGATCACTCAGCAATATTCTCTGCAGTTTATCACAAAGCAAAGAGAGAATCACTCTTGAGCACTTTTCTTTCTAAAACTATTCTCTAATGTTCCTGAACACGGCCAGGACTATTTACTGGATATATTTCTCATATATTTAGATTTAAAGAACGTTTTATTGCACTTAGATGAAAGTGGACAGTTTAAAAGGAAGCTGCTGCCAGTTTGAAATATTCAGCAGTTAAAGAGGCATTAACACACAATCGCATCATATTTGGCTGCTTTTCAGTGATCAATGTGTGTTTTTACGTGAATTAAAATAGATTCTCAAAACGGAAAGAGGAAAAAAAAAAGTATCTTGGTATAAAAAAAGTGATTTTAAAAAGGGACAAAGCACATTCATGACTTCACTTACAGGGAAACTTATAAAGCAATGAATTTATTACAACTTGAATGAGACACACGTTCAGATTTATACTATATTATATAAAAGCTGCTGACTCTGGGAAACCGTTTCATTCATTTCATGTGTTCGGCTCCGATAAACAACACGATGTTCTGTCGTATTCTGTGATTCTCTCATGAAGCCCAACGTTTCCATGAAAGAATCCTGTAGTTTGTGTTTGACGTGTTTTTACTCTGACGAAACGTTTACATGCTCACTTCAGAAATGTTTTTCAGTGTTTTTAAAAAGACAGGCTGTTTGGGGTTTTGTCGTATTTGGAAAAACAAGCTGTTAATTTCACGATTAAAATGCAAAGTTTCTCTGAATGGATCTAAATAAGACGAACCTTTTAGTGGTCTCCACTTCCCCACATGCACCAGTTTCAAATTAAAGAGTCTTTTACAGTTTTTTATTATTATATTTTTAGAGCTGTTTTTTGTGTCTTTGGCTGCGTTTCCACGTTGAACCAAACAGAATTTAAACTCCAGTTTACAACAAACTCTCCTCTTTGCAGTGGGAATATTTTTACAATATGGATTAGCAGAACGGCCTCATGGAGCGATATACAAGTATATTTTCAAGTATATTTTATGGAATAAATTTGCTACAAACTCCAGATTTCTCCGTCATTATTGCTTCACGTTTGACC
>JACSYO010002163.1:520000-597500 GCA_016806645.1 Ophiodon elongatus
CTAATAGTTTAATCTATAAGCAAAATTTCTCTTCATCTCATTAATAGTTTAATCTATTAGCAACAGTTCTCTTCATCTCATTAATAGTGTAATCTATTAGCAACAGTTCTCTTCATCTCATTAATAGTTTAGCCTATGAGCAACATTTCTCTCTATCTCACTAATAGTTTTTCAGCCGTGGAGCCTGAGGAGGTTAGTAGAAGGCTAAGCTAAACTATTAGCAACATTATCTCTCCATCTGTGAAACACTTCTGCGATACTGTAGCTCGCTAGAGCTTAAAATAACAGTTTATCCTCTTAAAAATATGCAATATAGATTTTGGCACCAAACAACACATCAAGATGCCATTTTTTATGTGTAACTTTAGCCCACTACTCTGAGGTGATTCCTGTTTGCCTCCATTCTTTCCATTGTTTTGCCTCCAGTTAACACCGTGACGTAATCATGTCGGCTTAAAACGGTCTATTTAGAAAATTCTCAAACACATGTCAAACTATTCCTTTAACTTAACTTTTAGTGATTTATGATTAATGCTAAACAGCTGTTTAAATCCTCTTCAGACAGCTATAATCACTAAATTTAGCAGAATACTTGGAACCAAATAGAAGTCTTTCAAAATAGAAACCCGGTTGCACACAGTGCTGCATGGAGCCCTCTCAATAGCGTCTCATTTATTTATCACCACAAGTCTGTGTGAGATTGAAATTGTAAACCACCCAGGAGAAACCGCTGAAAGTGGGGACTAAAAAAGAACAACATCGTGGTGAAACGGCGTCTTAGAGGATTTAGAGGCTGTTTGATTATGAAGCTGCCGGCATAACAGGCTTTTCAGCGAGTACAGCCTCCCAACTGTTCTGTAAATTCAGAGAGTCGACCTTGACATTTCATGGCACAGAGACGGAAACAAAGGCAGTAAAACCAGAAAAAGGAGATGGAGACACTTTTTCCCACAAGGCAACACGACCGATCGTGTGATATTTCAGACCAGTCATTGGCAGTCTGGTGTGTGAAGATTCTGACCAGTACTTCCAGTGAGTCTGTTAACTACAGTGTGAAGCTCAGGCAGCTCTTTAGTGTCCTGTTACTTGTACAAACCTGCAGAAACCCATTTCCATTGCAAGCGTTCAGATTGAAGGTTCTTGTCAGACAGTAGTGTTGATTCACTCAGTTTATCCAGACTTGGTAAGAACGCCATTTCAACCTTTTCCGGTGAGCTTGTTGGTGATTTTCTTCCTGAGCCCCAGTTGTAGTTTTGGCCATGTTGTTCTTATAATTATTGACCCATTTATCCAAACTGCCTAACGGACAATAAATAACATTACTGAGATTCAGACTCATTAAGAATGCAGTGAGCGTCCAATTTAACCGTATTTGTTACGTTAATTTCATCATCAGCTCATGTCTCTGAGCATCCATAAATATATTTATATTTTAACATTGCAAAAACTGTCGCAATGCAATATGAAGAGGAAAATAAACACGAGTATTGTCAAACCCACTGAAGGTTAACACCAACTCTGCATCTCTATGCAAATTTTAGCATCTTTTAGCATCTTTTAGCTTTTGTTTCTCCAGCTGCACATCGACTATATGGTTGATTCCCTCAGGCTCTCACCAACCTGTGTCAGTCGCCGTTTCTAGCAAATAAGCTCTTTTACGATTTGTTGTTTCTTGGATGCTTTTGGTTCTCACTTTTTGGGGGTTTCTCACATACTGTTTCTTTTTACTTTTAGTTCCTATTCCAGCTGCGCTTACAGAGTAGATATTGTTTATGCAGACAAGTTTGATAGTTGATGGGAGACAGTACTTCCCCAAAACATTACACCTTGAACTTTGACCCTCTTTCTCATATATACGCTGTGTAGAGGATTGTGGGTCAGAATAGCTAGAAAAGCATGCTGGCTGGCATACTGCAAAATGCAACTGGATGCAGTACGTCCTGGTATTTTTGGCATACCACATTTGGAATACTACGTATAGAGATGCGAAGTAACGCCCTTTCCGATGTCCCCATGGGACCTTATTTCGGAAAGAAATCTGTAATGTGGTCAACAGCGAGAGATTTTTTTTATCCCGTTTGAATTGTGCCATGATTTACACATGTGATGTTTGTCAATTTAAAAGATCATTTTGCAAGTCGAGAAAGTTGCAGTTTGTCGTGGTATCATATATTTTAGTGTGAAACTGCTCAGTGAACTACATCTCCGGTCTCACACAATGCACGTTACCAACACAGTCGTACCTAGCTAGCTAGGTAACTTAGCTATATCCGTGCAAAAAGTTAACGTTATCTTACCTGATGTGTTTCATCCAGCGACTCTTTTTATCAGCCGGAAAGAGAATCTTTCTAATTACGTATTTTCAACAGTTTTACGACAAAATGCACCTTCTTCAAAATTATCTCTCAAAGTGACAAACTTATGTGTAAATATAGCAAAATTCAAAAAGTTATTTTTCTCACCGTTGACTACTGTACACCTATAATAAGGTCCCATAGAGGACACTAGAAGGGGGGGGACTTAGCCCCTCCGTTATGACATACTAAATATTTTTCTGGCAATCTAAATAACATGGTCGCACGGGTACTGGAACGCACAGCTGGTCTCTCTTGAAAAAGAGATCTAGATCTCAATGAGTCTGCCTGATTACATTAAGTAATCCCAGCTAACTAGCAAGCAAGTTTGCTAGCCTGACCCTCTGAGCAAATAAGCCTCATTTTCTGACACATAAGGCTCTGCACTCGGTGCGCTCTTGGAGGATTGACAGTAAACACGATGTCTGCATGAATATCTGCCATTAACTTCAGTGGAAAGAAAATCCGCCAAGACTGTGAATGACTGCAACCGTCTCTGTGCAAATGCTTCCTTCAACAAGACCCTTGTTGATTGAGTGTGTTCTTGACGTACACGGCTCAAAATAATGTGATTTGTTTTTAATCAATAGATCCGTTTCACATTAAACACAAACTCGTCTTTCTGATTTGGTCGTGGACACTTCCACTTTTCACTGCGCAGACCTTTGAATGAATCTGTGTTGGATCAATCAGCAGTAACCAACAGTGGGACTGTGTGTCAGAGGTTTTTTTTCTCCACTCAGACAGTAGTAACCGATAGCAGAGGGCTGGGACATAGCTGACTGTCGCTCTCCACTCGTGTCCCATGAGTCAGCAGCTCCTCCACAGTTGTCCAATCATCAAGCAGTTTGCTGTTCCTCAGTCGGTTCTGCTTCATGTGGCTCAGCTCCAGCACCGTCTGAGACGACATCGACCCCTGAAGTCCCCCGGCCTGCTCCTCCCCTCCTCCTCCTCCTCCTCGCCTCTCCCTGTGTTGCCGCGACAACGCCAGGTGGCGCCTCCTTTCGGTTCGGTTCCAGTATCGCCCCGCCCACCGGCCATCCTCCCCGTCCTCTTCACCGTCTCTCTCCCCACCTCCTCGCACCTCCTCGTCCGTTGTGACCTCACTGCGTTCCCTGGCCAACCGGTAAGCTCGGGCTCTGAGCAGCTGGTTCCTGACTGACTTCTGATTAGACAGTCTGGAGCGGGGTGACGGTGGAGAGTGAGCGTTGTGTTGTGGGGCTCCCAGTGTGCTGTAACAAGGAACCGGGGAACCTTTCGGGATGCGGGGGTGATTCCCAAGAGTCTGAAAGCCCCGCCAGTCTGATGCTCCACTGGAGCCAGATCCAGGACTCTTAGAGAGGGCGTCCTCTTCTCTGCTCCGGCTAACGCCCTGACTGTTTCTCAGTGCGTTCTGGTGACTGGTTCTGTCTATGCCGAGGTGACTGGTGGGTTGACAGTTACTGGGATAACTGGCCCTGCTCCTCGGCCCCAGCGTGTTGCTGGCTTTACCTGGTTGGCTGTCTTGGAGGCTGTTTTGTAGAATGTTTGGGTCGGCCATGTTGGGGTGACTGGCTCTGCGGGGGCGCTGCCCTTCGCTCAAATCTGTTATTGTTCGACTCCGCCCTGGAGCGTCGATCATGCCACCTCCTCCCTGCTGCTGCTCCAACCACAGTGCCCTCCGCTGGCAGGGCTCAGTATGACAACCTGCAGAACAGAAAGAAGTAATCGGGTGTTACATGACGTCTCTAAACATAAAACTCCATTTAGCCATTATAGCAAGAACTCGCTGCTGCCAGAGGAAACGCTGAAAAACATTTTCATGTTGGACCACCTTTGGCCCAAACAGTTTCCTCACACTGTGGGAATGTCTTTTTTCTCAAACCTCTCATCTGTGTTTGTTGCATTGTGATGCTGTGGTCACACCAAATGTGAAGACATTTTTTGCATTGCTTTACTCGTGCTGGTTTGACCGCAGGATCATCTGGGTTTATTTGAGTCACTTGAGCTACACGCACTGGAGAGAAGGGGGGTGGCTTACCTCCATGTAGATACCAACAACGTTTCATCAGCCATGGACGGGATAACAAATATTGTTTTGTTTTTTTTACATGTTGTGGAAGTCCCAGATACCCCTTGGTGTCTTGGTTTATAGCATCTGGAGGCATTTAGTGAATTTTACCAGCTCTATTCACTGTATCTAGCAAGGCACACGGCGGCTTGTTTACTGCAGCGCTATGAATCGTAATAAACGGACAAAAGGATGCTGAAATAACTACCTAATAATGCCGATTTGTAGAAAGTCTGAATTCCTGCTTTGTCAGGTCTGGCCGCAAGATGACAAGCAAACAACTTTTAAAATGTTTTCTTTATGGAGGTCGGATCAATTTGCTGATGTTTGCAATGCTAACATTGTAGCTGCTCCATCAACACTGAGATAGGAGTCATCCTGGCAAAAATGCAGCAGCAACGTTATTGTTTATACCATAGACAGTCTATGGTTTCGTACAGTTTCTTTACAAATATGCGGTAAAGCTCTGGATTATCATAGCGTTTTTCCATCATATCTGATTCAGTAAAGTCAGGACGTCGGTGACGACAGGAGGAGAATCTCAACGTTGATAACCTTTTGCGACACTGCGTCATGTAACATTTTTGCTTGAGTTGAAATACGGGCGCAAATGACCGTGTCTTTTTTGATTAACTTTGTATGTAATTGCGCTTTGCGAAAAGTTCGCTTTGCATTTGGTGTTAACACAGCTTCATGGTGACCGTGTTCCTTCATCCCCTTAAAGTAAGATAATAACCATGAGTGCATCCACCTGGTTTTGTAAGATGAGAGGACAAATTAGTAATGCACTTAAAGTTTTCGGTAAGTTTAGTTGTTTTTGAATGTAACCGCTATTGCTAATTTATCATGTGTGCCTCGTAACAACAGCAAGACGCCTCTGGCTGCAAAAAACTCCTCAGTGTGGTTGAGATCACAGCTGCATCGTGAAGTCATGTTTACAATGCTTTGCTTCCTTGATGAGTTTAGAAGATTTATAAAGGTAGAGACTCGAATGCATAACTTGTAGTGTATTCCCTCACACTCATTGATTCTATGCACAAAAATATTTACAGATTTTTTGCTCAAAGATACATTTCCAGATCCATTTTCTGGATAAATAATCACATCTCTCTGATTTTCTTGTCTTCATCGAATATGTCATTAAAATAACAGTTAGAGAATGATATGAAGAGCTTTACTAACCCATGGACGGGGAAGGTGGTGACCGGTGGCGAGGTAAGGTGGGACTCCTCTCAGCTCTGTGGAAGTGAACTGTTGTGGTCGTGCTGTTACCCACAGTGCAGCGGGACGCCTGTGGTGCCCCAGAGTGGGTCATTGGAGTTGTCTCAGGGATGGACTCCAAATCCCAGCGTCCTCTCTGCTCTCGAGGGGAGTGGCCTGAGCGGAGATGGTGAGTCTGGCGGTGGGCGTGACTCCCATGAATCTTGTGTAGTCGTCTGTGCTCCCCGGTGCTGACGCTGTGGAACCCGGAGTCGCTGGGTTCAGAGGAGATCAGGGACTCAGAGGAAGAGGAGGAGCCTTGGGATGAAGGGGTGTGACCTGGCAGCGAGGACATGGCGTCTGTCTCGGCCTCAGAGAGCGCCATCCGGTGTTGTGGGCTGTCAGGGCCACAACCCAGCCCGCTGTCGAGCTCACTGAGGGGAAGGTATCCAAGAAAACGATCAGACCGCCAAGGAGGCTGATAGTCGGACTAAACAGAAAGTAAGAGAGAATTTTATTTTAATTTATTCAAAGTACAACATCAACGTTCATGCTTTTAAAAACTATGTAAATAACAAAATTATTAGCGAGGCTGCATAAAAGAGAAATAAGTACAAATAGGGAATGACTGAAGGGCAAAAAGAGGGCACAAGGAAGTAAAACAATAGTAATGCAAATGTATAAAATGATCTACCTGTCTGGGGAAATGTTTTGGCTCCATCTCGTCTGTGTTGTAGCAGCCAATC
The DNA here is from genome assembly GCA_016806645.1 of Ophiodon elongatus. Lineage (NCBI taxonomy): Eukaryota > Metazoa > Chordata > Actinopteri > Perciformes > Hexagrammidae > Ophiodon > Ophiodon elongatus. Next base: position 526,351 of record JACSYO010002163.1, read on the forward strand.
AGACAGCTCTCTGAGTTAGGCTGGTAGGGCAACATTTCTGGGCCCTGGAATAGAAAAACAATATCAGAATAGATGTATGTCAACCACAAACATAAATTCAGAATAGAATAAATCACCTGGTAGTCCAGTCTGTCCAGGTGATCTAAGCTGTAGGAGACGCTAGGCAGGTAGTTGTTACCCAGGTGCTGGTCATTGGATCTGGGCAGGTAGCCATTGGGTGGATAGACATCGGGTGACATCATCATGTGACTATTGGTGGAGTACAGGTCAGGTGACATGGTCATGTGACCATAGTAAGGCCTGTGAAGAGGAAGCGATCAGGTCATGTTTTATCAGTACGTGACATCAAAGAGAAGGGAGAGAGTATGTAGATCTATTTATTGTTCACACGTGCATGAATGGAAATGGCACAATATATGATATGTAAATGTATCTATGAATATTCATAAGTCTTCATCCACATGTATAATAACAGCATGCGTTGCACTGGCAGCTGTCTCAGAAGAAAGACCTTCCACTTGTGAATATTTATGAGAGTGCCAAGAGACTCAGTCATGCTGACCTTGCAAACTGAACCCTCAAGTACAAAAATGTTGTCCCTCCATTTAAATCATCAATAAACAGAAGTAGAAGTCTTCTTTTCATACCTTTCTCTTCAGTCCGTATACTTTAGATCATTCCCAAACCTTTACAGCAGTCCTAGCCTTTTTCGCCCATTCCAAAATTCTAACCCTTGTCCCAAACGTCTTCTCTGTTTTTACACTTTACACATTGGTCCTAAATTCTTTAACCAATCCAGAACTTTTACTCTAGTTCCAAACTTTCCTCCCATTTCCAAAATAATTCCCTCATTCCCTCATCTAACGTTTTACCCAACTGTTAACCATTTACCCCCAACTACAATCTTTTACCCTAATCCCAAACTTTAAACACAGTTCAAAAGTTTTACATCATTTCCAATTTTGTACCTAAATATTTACCAGAGAGAGAATCTTTTCCCCAGTCCAAACCTTTACTCTTCCATCTGTTCATCCAATGACCAATTATCCACCTAATTTCTTAGAATTTACCCAGGTGGAAGAGTTTAATCCTGGTCCTCAAATTCTACCGAACTACCAAATGTCTACCCGGTACCATATATTCAGATTAACTCCTTGATAACAATATTTTCCCTTTTCCCAAATGTTACCCTGGTTAGAACACACCCATGATCTTTACTCTGATCATATAACTCATTTCAAAAGAAATATGTCCCAGTCCTAGAATTTTACCCTATTCACAAACTTGTATTTTCATCAAACATTTCCACACAAATTCAAAGATCTTACCCTGATCCCATCTGTCTACCTCACTCCAAGCTACAGTACCCTCCATCCCTAGTCTTTATCCTATTTACAAAACTCATCATTTCCACTCTGCCTCTACCAAATGTTAACCCATGTAAAGTCTTACCAAGTGCACAACTCTTACTCAAACTGTTACCCCAGTTGCAAGCATTCACCCAAAACCCGCCGCCACAGTCCTGTTCTTCGGTCTCCAACCCGTTTCAAAGCTTCATCTAAATCTTAGTGCTAATTATTTGCCGTAGTGGCATTACTATTACTTTCTTTATTTGCATGTATTTACTCACATAAAAATAATAAAGTATAATAAAAAATTCGTAAATTCGTAAAATGCCAACACAAATAAGGAAAGCATTGTTTAAAACGCAATCACATCTTTCAGTCCTTGTTCCACACCATCTCCATGATGGTGAGGTTCCAGTAATGTACACCTACCCTGCACTGTAGCCATCTCCCTGGCCTCCCTCTCCCTCCATCAGTCCCATGGCTCTCAGTGCCTCCCAGTGTCTTTCTGTCGGGACATTGCAGTCAACCGCGCAATGAGACCGCCGCCTCCTGTGACCATGCCCTCTTCTCGTCTCCACTTGCATGGTGATTGGCTGGCCATACTCGTCCACATAGTGTAGCTCCTCTCGGTGTCGGTGATGAGAAGGTTCATGAGTCTTGGCCTGCTGAGGGAACACTACATATCAGAGTTTGGACTGTTCCCACAATACCATAATAGTCATTGTGCACATATTATAGATACACAAGCAGCACAGTAGTAGTTTATTTTTAAATACTGTTGCAATTTGGCTCCATTTGTAGAAGAGGAATTCATTTTTATGTCTTAAAGATTTAGCTTTTATGAAAAGGTCAGTAGCAGGTTAGTTTAAAGAGCTGAGATACTATTAGATATATATATTATCCAGCTTCTACTGTGTAACATTCAAGTATAATCTGTAGTATTGATGAAGGACAAAGGCAGAAAACCTGCACAGTGCAAAAGTGGGTGTTCAGCCTCCAATGCAAGGTCAGTCAGTGCTTTGGTTTCAAACTTTTTTGGGATGCCTGACTACAATTGTGTTACATAACGTGGCATATGATTCACACACTCTTTATATAAAAAGATAAAAGATGGAGCCATTTACTATAAGTTGGAGATCAAGAGCGAACACTGTGCAGGTTTCTGTTAAACAGCTAAACAGCAACTAGAATCAGGGATTATTTCCTCTCATTCTGGCTGAATGTGTTAATTAGTGGAAAAAGCTGCTGTAGTGCTAATTTCTGCAGATCTTTGACCCTCCATGACTCGAAGTGTGTGCAGTGTTTTAAAATAGCATTTACTTTACTTACTCACTAACTTACTGTAGATTGCTCAGTCGGATAGGTCCAACCAAATAAAAATGTTACACTGTGACTTTTTAAATTGTAAACATAATGTCGGTCATCAAGACACTATAGTCAGTAAGTAAGTACATGTATTCATTTTGTACCACTTTATACTTCTTCTTCACTATATTGTATATCTTGTTATTGGAAGAGAATTTGTATGTTATATAAAATTGTAAAATTGTATTAAATAAGTAATAATAGGTGGCAAATGAGGCAGAATCTGTTATTTTTTAACATTAATTTAAGGTGAGACACTGCAGGTAAAAACATCGGTCTTCATGCTCTGATCAATTTAGAGATTTTGGTCTATTTCTCTTCCATAACTCATCTTCTTTCAGACTTGTGGAAAGAAAACATTTATTTTACTACTTTGTTTATTTGCGTCTGTAGAATTTTCCTAAATTCACTAAAAGTTAACATTAGATAATAGCTAATTTGCATATTTAAACATAACATTTCAGAAAACTTGTAATATACAAATAATAATCATCTTAATGTCAGTAATGAACTGGTAAAGTTTCATGTTGATATCTATTATTAAATTTTTTTTACCCTATTCACCTGTAGTGTCTTCAAAATGTCTGTAATTTAACAAAACATCTCTTTTAAAGGCTGTTTTCTCTCAATGAGTTTTTTCTCAGACTCTGATCCAGAAATCTCCACTTCAGTAGCTCTTACATCCACCAAACTTTACACTTTCATTCCTCTCTATATTCTGAAGGTTTCTACAGAGGGGTTTGTTCAGATATAATTCACAACTGGATTTACACAATATTCTAGTCCTAAAAACATGGAGAAAACAGTTTTTATGGTTGTATTTTCGGATTTATGGGGTGATACAAAAAAACTCAAATATGTCAACAATAATGAAACAATCATTTTCAACCTGGATTTATCCAATGTTCAGATTTTCGTTCTGGAAATGTATAAAAATTTGCACATATTAAGATAAGATAATTTGCATATTTGAAGATACATTTTCACAACACTCATAGTACAAAGAATAATTGTCTCATTGTAAGCCGTCACCTGGTGAAGTTTCTCCCCTGATCATTGATTGTCATGATAAAATGTCTCTTTTTAATACCTGAATGGCTCTTTTGTGGATCATCTCTAACATACTGAGGTACGTTTATGTTCGAGAGCTCAGAGAGGTTCTCAAGTGTAAAAATGTAATTGTGTCACCATTCTGTCAGCTCGGGACATAAAAGGACAGCTCACGCCCTGAAGGACATTCTGTCATCATGACTGCTGAGTCGAAGTGACCACAGAACCATGATAGTGGTGCTTTGTGTCGTAACGTCACGTGAACGTCGGGACGCGGTGACGTTAAAGACACTCGGTCCAAACAGCGGCATGATGTAGGTCAGGATTCAGAGCAGCCCTACTGTAACCCCGGGACCAGTACTGGAGTCTTTACACTCTCAGTGCACGGCCCGGGGCCACACACACACACACACACACACACACACACACACACACACACACACACACACACACACACACACACAACCCGGGATCGCAAACAAGCAATAAGATAGAAACACAAGCACACACAGATACAGAAAGATGTGCACATGTACAGAAACACACCAGCACATACATGTGGAAACCTGCTTCACACAAAGTAATATGTGCACTAACATGCACACACACACACACACACACACACACACACACACACACACACACAGAAATCAGAGAGTGAGAGTGATGAACCCTGGAGATGTGTGTTGCGCTCCGCTGCACTTTGACAGTAACACAGACTGATCTCTCTCTCTCTCTCTCTCTCTCTCTCTCCCTCGTTCTCTCACAGTTCTTTTTTTTCACCAAGCTTTTGACTCAATTTTCACTCAAAGTGCAAAACGAGACACTCCTCGTTCTCAGCACAAAATCACAGTCATCGTGCAAAATTAAATAAAAGTGTGGATGCAGCTTCACGATTGTGTCACAATGTTTGATTTGATCCTGTTGAGTTTCAGTCACTGTGATTTAGATAATAAAAACACTTCCCATCAAATCAAACAAAAGAGTTTTAACCTAGACTGTTAAAGTATTTTAAATTAATGTACAATTAATAATTTCTATCACTATTATTATTTTATTCTATCCACTGCTGCTGTTATTAGTAGTAGTCGTAACTTTTTCATCATTATTCTGCTCACTATACTCTCATTGTATGAATTATTTATATAAAATGCATTGAATGTGTTGTAATTATATCATGTTGTTCTTTCTGTTTCCTGGGACAGATGATTGTAAATTTGTGATTTTGGGCAATACAAATACATTTAAATTAATTGAATTAATGTCCAGTAAATATTAAAACTCACAAACATTAATATTAAATGGTGTCAAACACATCCAGTGACAAATCAGTTCAGTCAGCTGACTGTGACAAGAATGTGGAAATTGGACGTCATGTTAGAGACCAGCGTGTTCTCAAAAATACTAGAAAAAGGCCACAACCTTTTAACTGCGCATTAAGTGATGGTGGCACGTAAAAATGAAGTGTCGGCACCACGGAAACAATTTGGCGTTAGGTCGAAGGAAGACCGCTCCAACATGGCCGCTCGTTTGGAAACTCTTGTTACAAAAGTAGTTCACGGAAAAAGGTGTTTCTGAAAACATTTGAGGCGAAAGGAAAGCCGTGCAGTGTCTGAATCTGTCTTCGTTGTAGATCGATGATGGTCAGTTCTTCTGGAGTTTCCAGAGGCGGCAAGTCTTGCTTGATCAACCCTGATTTGCATGAAGTAGCCTCGACCTGAACTTTATGATAATGAGGAGCGACCAACGTGGTGTCTGTCCAAATGCATCGCACAGCTGCTTCCATAGATAAATGACGGATCCTTTGTTTGACCCCCAACCCGGCAAAAAGTTTAACCTGGCTCAACTTTTGCTGCAACCAACGTCATCCAGCAGGAAGCTGATGGCCAATCAAATACATGCAAGCACACGTTACTGGTGATCTAACTATTGCCATGACGAAAGATTAAAAAGTATTACAAATGTGTTACTTCTTTGTCTCACCGCTACAAAAACCACCAGCGTAGCCCCCTGCACTATTTTAAAGGGACAGTGTGAATGTTTTGGTGGCATCTAGTGGTGAGGTTGCAGATTACAAGCAGGCGGCAACCTCCGTTTATGCCGAGTGAAGCCAATGCTTAAGTGTCTTAAAGCTGGATTCTCTCTACTGACCATCAGGGGGTGACTCCTCTGATTGTATAGAAGTCTATAGAAAATGACTCTACTTCTCTCTTGATTTATTCCCTCAGTAAACATTGTAAACATGAGTTTATGGTCTCAATCTCTAGTTTCAAGTCTTCTTCAATACAGCATGATGTTCATTTAGTAAATTATGGTCCATTTAGAGTCAAACAGACCATAGAGTAGGGTATGCTTTAGGGCGGGGCTACAAGGTGATTGACAGGTCGACACCAGAGACGTATAGACGACGTCTCTAAGTCACTCCTCCTCAGTCCAGATATGATCACTTCCTGTTCATCACTTGCAAAAAAGCCAAGATGGCGATGGTTGTATTTTAAGATGGCGATGGCGAAATTGCATAATATCAGTCCACAAACCAACGAGTGAGGCCACGATGACTACATCCACTTCTTATATACAGACTATGATTACAATGAACTGTATAAACCTCCACTCACTCCTCACTTTCCAAGACTGTAACATGAACCGCCGAGTGCAAAACCGTGGTACATTGAGCGTTGGCCTTGCTCAGACGCTAGTCTTTCCAGATTTACAAGTGTGTAGAGAACTGCAGTGGCCTTCAGGTAACGTAAAAAACGTGAAACGCTCCGGAGGTCGGAGAGCTCAGCTCCCAGCAGCAGCAGCGTCTCCTCCTCCTCCTCTTCCTCCTTCTCCTTCTCCTCCACCTCCTCCTCCTCCTCCTCCAGGAGCAGAGCTTCTCCTCTCTTGGAGCCGACACAACGCTGCTGGAGACCCAGAACATATTGATGGACCCGCTGGAGGGAAGGGAGGCACGGGAGAACCAGAACCAGGACTGAGAGGGGCAGACTGTCAGACTGTCAGTAAAATGAGAGGTTTTCTAAAAGGACCCTGGTGCTCAAAAACAGTTTAGTCTGCTGTAGTCCACAGGGACCACCAGAATCAACACTACATGAAAATTCATTTGTAGTAACTTTAATACACCTTTTAAAATAAGCATGTACCCGGGTTTGAAGGAAAAAAAAGGTTTGGACATATTTCCTTATTAAACAAACCTAAGTCCGATGTTACATTATTTATCAATTTATTTATTGATGCTGGTACATTCAGGAGCATTCAGTATTCAGGAGAAAATAGATTGTGTGAGCTGAGTGATTTGAGTGAAGTGGAAAATGAGTCACATTTTCTTTTGTACATACCGACAGCGTCAGTCTTTCACCCTGAAATGTTCTGGCACACAGATGATTAAAAATGTGAATGGTTGCTTTATATTTATGCTTCTAACTTTGCTATCATTGTCTCAGCACGATAATTTGACTATTTAATTAGTCTTATTATTTAAATGCTCATAGTTACAGAAAATGTGTTTTCTTTATTTTTGGGGTATTGTTTAAACGAGTGCATGCTGCATTTTGGTCTGGTTTATAATAACTTTGGAGTCTGGGCACAATGACTCATTCATTCACAGAAAACCAAAATAATTCATCCCAACCTAGAAATATGTTGCCACTATTTTAGTCAATCCAAGTTTTTCAGGATGTAAAGTTTTAACGTACTTCCACAGGCAATAAGAAGACGTTAGTCCTGCACCACCACCCATTTATGTCAAACTGTCTCTCTATAATCACATGAAGCAACATCCTGCTCCACTGCCTCACATTGTGCCAGCCTCACATCACAGACAAATAAACCAAGCGTGATCCTCCAGCTCAAACATTTACATTCAGCTTCAGCAGCCACGATGGAAGATCCTTGTTGAGCCACTCTGAGACAAAACCCTTCAGCTCTCACGTCGTCCGCTAACGTTCAAAGAATAGTAATGAAACTTTATTTTTGAGGTTTTTTTCAAGGTTTACGTCTCCAGAAGGAGCCGATGGGCTTGGAGCTGAGAGCCGCAGACAGGAAGTCAGAAAGTACTGAGAGACGGACTAAAGGTCAAGTCATACCTTCGGCTTTTGCCCAGGTCCCGCCCTACTGTGCTGTGATTGGCTAGTACTCATTGCCCCAGCTTTTCAGCTAATTTTGCTCACAGGAGAAGTTTTCCTTTTGGGCTTCCTGCTAGAAAGGGTTTATTTGAACCCAAACCATGATCTTTTCCTTCACCTAACCAGGTAGGTTTCTGGCAGAGGCAAACTTCATCCATCCAACCATCAACATACTCTTGTCACAGCGGAGGAAAGCACATTGCTGTGGCCAGATTAAGAGACTTTGTTCAACTCATTTTCTGAAAGCAGTGTTGCATGAAAGCATTGTACAACTAGCAAGCTAGCTAGCTAACTAACCAGCTGCTAAATGGGTTAAATCAAACAACTGAATACTTCATAAACATACACTTGTCACAGCGTAGGAAAGCCCATTGCTATAGCCATATAAGTGACAACTTTGTTCAACTCATTTTCTGTAACCAGTGTTGCGTGAAAGCATAGTGGAACTAGCAAACTAGCTAGATAACTAGCCAGTTGCTAAATGAGTGAAATTTAACAACTACACCAAAGACTCGTTTCCATCTTTATAAACAGTCTACGCTCTTGTTACAGCGTAAGAAAGCACATTGCTATCACCTGATGATCACAATCCATCACAGCACACTACTGCTAGCCAGTACTAGCCAATCACCGCACAGTAGGGAATAGACAGAACCCTCTTGGGGGAAAATAAATAATTTGGCCTGCTTTGTTCCGTGTAACGTAAATATTGTTGTCCGCGTGAAACCCAAAATTTGTGAGCACGTGGTCTGTATGCATAGCGAAGTGTGCTGAAAACTCCAGAGTTTGTCCGTTACTAACATTTAAATGATTTGTCTGTAAAGGAATACAAATACTTTAATTCAAACCAACAGGTACAAGTTCACGCTGTCCATAGACACAAACGTGGAAAGTATGTCTTAGATTAAAAACATTTTTTGTTTCGGGCTACGTTTTGAATATTTTTATTTTTTTTACTTAGGACGGTTCCTAAGTGAGGGACATGACCTGAAAGTATATACGCGATAAGAGCTGGTCGAATTCTCTAAATTTGAAGGAAAGGTGCTTCAGTACTTCCTTCCTTATCTCCTTTAGCATAGGAAACACTGGACCATACTTTACCAAAGGAAAGGAGATAATGTCGTCCCACAATTCCTTGCGGCAACACCGATGCAGATTCAAGTCGAATACATCCGCCGTAATAATAACGTGTCCTAGTGCAGTCGGATTCTCTGAGCACCGTGGTTGTCTTTTCCTAAGTCCTTATGAATTCTCCTGCACATCTTTCACCTTGTGACTTTTTCCATCACGGTTAAGGTCTTTTTTTTTCTTTACTATTTGACCGCAGCCTTGATTTGCACATAATATTAATATTAAATAAGAGAAGAAGAATAATGATGAGCACATATTGTGAGCCCATCAGTTGCAGAAGCAGCAGTACAAGTGGGTCGCTTGTTTTATGGATAGTTAGCGTGCTAGTTTGTCCGGGTGACTCGACAATTATCAGGTTACAATGTCGGAATATTTTTCACATTGAATCAGTTTTTTAAAGTGTGTGTGCCTCTGTTTCTCTTCCTCTCTCACCTCTATATGAAGTGATGTGTTATATGTGTGGACTGATATGTGCAGTGACTGTATTTCATGTCTTGTGTTGTGTGTTTGTGCAACGCTTGTCTTCCTCCAGCTCACAGATGGCGTCAACTCAGCAGAAGATCAGATCCAGTTATGATCTCTCTGTCCTGTGTTGGTCCATCACAAGTCCTGGACTGTGTGTGTGTGTGTGTGTGTGTGTGTGTGTGTGTGTGTGTGTGTGTGTGTGTGTGTGTGTGTGCGTGTGTGTGTGTGTGCGTGTGTGCACGCGCGCGTGCGCGTGCGTGCGTGTGCAGGACGTCATCTGATAAGGTGTTTGCTTGCGCCGCAGCATCAACGCATGCAGGATAGAAACCTCCTCTGACATGCGTAGCCGGATAATCGGGTGTTCCAGCGTTCGGAGACAAACATGTGCCAGAAAGCATCCGTCCTGCCGTCATTGTGGCGGATTTGTTCAGCTCTGCGTGTCTAAAGAGTGCGTCGAACCGCAGCCAGTCCAGCCTTTTGATCATCGAGGCGCTCAACCAGGACAAGGTGGCGCTAAATGAAAACATGGCTAAGATACAAGCTCTCGCCGCTGATCATCGCGAAGGAAAAAAACAGATCCACAGACATCAATTACTGAGATGTGGCTTCGCTCTATGACGAGCAGAGAGGAGTGAATAGTAACCAAGACAAACAAACACTTTCCAAGAAAAATTCCCAGTGAAGGACTAATTTGTGGAAGCGAGGCCAGAGCACTCTACATAATGTGTTCTTGTGCCGTTTGAATAGAACAACAATAACTCTGCTTTTGAGAGGGAGCTGCTTGCTTTGCTGCAGATTAGTCACCACTGGAAGTGACTCTCTGGTTGTTGTTGCTTTAAGTAATTAAAAAAAATATGTTCTCTGTAAAATCAGATAAGTAGATCAATATCACTTTTAGCTCTGAGTTCAATACAAAGACGGGTTTCAAGATGTTTATTGGAACCATATTGATGCGTGAGAGTTTTAAAAAGGAACAATGTGTTTTCAGAATTCATTTTTGGCAACAAACCCAGAAATTAATTAATTTAATTAGTAGGTTACTAAAAGCTACTATAAGAAACTTTCATGTTGTGTTGATTCTGGCGGTCCCTGTGAACTAAAGAGGTCGTTTTTCTGAGCACCAGAGTCCCTCTAGAAAACCTCTCAGTCCTGGTTCTGGTTCTCCCGTGCCCCCCTTCCCTCCAGTGGGTCCAGCAATACGTCCTGGGTCTCCACCAGCGTGGTGTCGGCTCCCACAGAGGAGAAGCTCTGCTCCTGGAGGAGCAGGAGGAGGAGAAGGAGGAGACAGAGACGCTGCTGCTGCCGGGAGCTGAGCTCTCCTCCTCCCTCCGGAGCTCTGACTGCAGGTCCAAGGCTGCAGATGAAGCCGTATCTGGGTCCGTCCAGGTTGGACTGGTCTCTGCTGGAGGCCCCGCTGGAGTCTGAGCTGAAGGAGTTCACGGTGAAGCTGCATGATGTCATCTGGTTTCACCAGAATCCGACCCGGTGACACCGATGACGAGGTTTAAGAATAACTATATAGAAACAGACCATCTTCTCTCTGATGGTCTCGTTTACTGATGAAGGTCACATAGAGGATCAGGACTAAACTGAGACTGGTTCACAACCAGTTAAAAGTTCCTCACTGTAGCTTTAAGAGTGTATTCACAACTAGCTGGTCTGGAAACATGCAGTGTTTCACCTCCAGGTTCGTCTCTTTCTTTCATATGTGAACGCCTCCACTTGAACTCTGCAGTTCGTCTGCAGTCAGAACGTAATCGACCGCTTCATCTGAAACAGCTAATCCTCGAGTGTCGATCTCCGACTGCAGAATGTCTTCTAATGAGATGCATCGCAGTCGATTTGCTCTCTGGAGCTGGATGCTTCGTTCCTTTAATGAACGCTGGTTTATTAACAACATAAACACAATGAAAACAATTATCAACACACTGCTGGTGCTCCATAATAAAGAAGAAGAAGAAAAAAAAAATATATATATATAGTATATATAAATATATCTATATATAAAGTATATATGGCATCTGTTTGGATAATTGCTCAACGATTTGTGCAAAAAAGACGGAAATATGGAAGTTTAGAGACGCCCGATACGGAAAGAGAATTATTAGAATACATCCAGCTGGATCCAACTGTCCAATGCAGAACTTATAAAAATTCCTCGATATTGTGAGAAAGTCAAGTCGAAAAAAGATCTTGAATACTGTTTTATTTATTTTTTACGTAGAAAAGGCAGCTGAGGCTCATGGGTATTGTAGATTAAGCATCTACAGCCATGCTAATGTAAAAACATACTCCACTACAAGTAAAAGTCATTCACACTAATGTAACAGCACCAAGTACCAAAAGTAAAACTACTTCCATCAATGTTGTACTATTATATTGTTGGATCATCGTTAGTGGGTAGTGTTTAGTATATGGCGCCATCTAGTGGTGAAGTTGCAGGTTGCAACCAACTGAAACTTCAGCAGAACTACAGTGTTTGGTTTGTCCGCTCTGGGCTCCTGTAGAAACGGGCTCTGTATGTAGATATAAACGGCTCTTTTTTAGGTAACGAAAAAAACTTTTTTGTTTATTATAAACTAAAGAAAACGTACTGACTGAAATTATATTCAAATTTGCTTTTGGTAGACTCCTCTAAATGTTACACTCTGTTCTTTCAAAATACCAAAAGTACAAGTACTCATAATGCAGAGTGGCTGCTGTCAGTGTTTTACTTTTATATACTGGATTATTATTGTTGATGTATTAATATATCAATTCAGTACTAACAACTGATTTTAACTTACTTCATAAGACTTTTGGTACCATAGTCCATCACAATGGATAATAAATGTAAGTAAAGTACAAGTACTTATGTACAGTACTTCAGTAAATGTACTTTTCTTTTCTTTCTTTCTGTCTCCTCATCCTTTCCACACACGCGCACACACACACATATAGATAATAGCTTTCAGTCATCAGAGCGTCTCCCTCAGCCATTGTATGGGTTGTGTGTGTGTGTGTGATGCATGTCTACAGTGATCTAACAGAGAGCAGGTCTTCCCAGCAACCATTACATCTCATTATCTCTCTCTTTCTCTCTCTCTCTCTCTCTCTCTCTCTCTCTCTCTCTCTCTCTCTCTCTCTCACCCTTTATCTCTCTCTCTCACCCTATAACACACCTGCAGAAGGTCACTCACCTTGGTCCGAGTGAGGCGACAACCCATTCTGACTTCTCCTTCTGACCGGCACAAGTTAGGGGGGAGAGAGAGAGAGAGAGAGAGAGAGGAGAGGATAGGATAAAAAATGGAGGGATAATTGGTGAAAAGATAGGAAGATGAGGATGGTGGACGAGAGAAGCTGCAGAGGAGAGGGAGGCTCAGAAAAGAGAGCGAGAGAATAGAATAGAGAGTGTGATGATCCTCGTTCGTCCACAAGCTCACATCCTCCAAACTCTGGTAACCCACAATCCCCCCACCCCCGGCGAATCAGCTGTGCTCCTGCGCCGCCCAGTGAACTACAGCTCCCATGATGCCGCGGTGTAAACAGCAGCAGTAATAGCAGTCGGTGGGCAGCAGCAGGTCCATCGCATTAAACCTCTCTCTCTCTCTCTCTCTCTCTCTCCTCAGGAATCAGACAGCAACACGGGCGAGTGGATGGTGGCAGAGAGAGAGAGGAGGGCGAGCAAGGCAGAAATGAGAAGCTGAAATGAGAGAGAGAGAGAGACGGAGGTGAGAAGAACAGAGACGTCCTCTTCTGACAGTTTCTTCTTCTTCTTTCTTACCCTCCTCTCACTCTCTCTCTCTCTGTATCTCTGTAGCTCTGCTCCCGCCGGCCAATCACAGAGCCTGGATGCGAGGAGGATGGGAGGCGGATGCTCTGATTGGGCGAGAGCAGAGCCCGTTTTCAGCATCCATTCAGTTTTTTTTTTCTCCCCCTCACCTCTTTCTTCTTTGATCCGTCCTTTTTCCTCTTGTCTCGGTTTTTCTTTACACTCGTCACCGTTTTCCCTCCTGTGTTTATTCTGTTTGTGTGTGTGTGTGTGTGTGTGTGTGTGTCTGTGTGTCTGTGTGTGTGTGTGTGTGTGTGTGTGTGTGTGTGTGTGTGTGTGTGTCTGTGTGACTGTGTGACTGTGTGTTGGTGTTCATGTGATTCATTATTTTCGTTGTAGAGTGAGACGTTTAACATTCAGTGTTTGCCAGTAACTCTGTGTACTGTGAGTACTTGTACACATCCTCATTTATGTGCGGCTGCTTCTTTTACTGCTCTATAGTGGCAAAAAAAAATTATTAATTTGATTCAATTAAATTACTTAATTCTATATGTAGCTGCCTTAAGAGAGGGAGCTCAAGTACTGGGGTCTTGTTCACCAGTGATGAAGGTAAAATGGAAAGGAGGGCGTTATAGTGAAGAGGGAGCTGAACCGGAAAGTAAAGCTCTGGATTCACCACTTCATCTACGTTCAGACTCACAGACTATTTATAAGAAGTGGACGTCGTCATGGTGACATTTCTCGTTGGTTTCGTGGACATTTTGAAGCCTCGGGTTCGCCGACTTTGTCCGTCGCCATGCTGGCTTTTTGCAACCAGTGTACAGGAAGGGACTATATCTGGACTGAAGAGGAGTGATGTAGTGACGCCATATACGTCTCTGGTGTCGACCTGTCAATCACCTTGTAGCCCCGCCCTAAAGCATACCCTGCTTTATGGTCTGTTTGATTCTAAATGGACCATAATTCACTAAATGAACATCATGCTATATTGAAGAAGACTTGAAACTACATATTTACAATGTTTACTGAGGGAATAAATCAAGAGAGAAGTAGAGTAATTTTCTCATCGACGTCTATACAACCAGAGGAGTCGCCCCCTGATGGACAGTAGAGAGAATGCAGCTTTAACACATGAAACATTGGCTTCACTCAGCCGAACAGGAGGTTTCCTCCTGGATGAGATGAAATGAGATAAACTTTGTGAATGTAGATGTTTTGCAGGATTTAATTGTCAAACAAGTTAAATAACTGATCTGACTTCCAAAAGGAAAGGATGATGAGTTATATCTCTTCATACTTCTTCTTCATCTGAACTTCATCCTACTGTCTAATTGATACTCAGAGTGGCTGATTGTATATTATGTGCTGCATACAAGACTCTGATTATTAATCAGTGCTTCTATTCAGTGGGCACGAAGATTAAACACTTCACCCACAGAATGACCATCAGTAGATCAGTTACTCCCCGTGTTACCTTGAATTCATGAAGAAAACTTTGTTTTTCTGGTGAAAAGTGAAAGAAGGATGTCACAATGTTTTAAACATGCAAATGTTTAAAGGACATTAAAACTTGGTCTGTAGCCAACAATTGTTTTAATTTTTTTATTAATCTGCGACTATATCCTCATTTACCAATCAAGGGTTTGCTCTATAAAATTTCAGGAAATGAAACGTATTTTAAATAGCTTGTTTTGTTTGAGATAAAAAAAATAAATCGAAATTCAATCTTTATTAGGATAAAAGCAATAAGTTCCAGGAGGAGAAGAGGAGAAGAGGAGAGGAGAGGAGAGGAGAAGAGGAGTAAAGGAGGTGAGGAGGCCGGGGCAGCGAGAGGCCACGTCACTATTCATCGTCTCTGTTTCTCCTTCACTCACTTTCCTCTGCTGTTCTACAAACTTTCTCTAAACCCAATCTCTCTCTTCAAAATGTCTGTCCATCCTTCTCTCGGCCTCCATCTCTCTTCATTTCTCTCTCTGCATGTTTCTCCTCGGACACTTTCAGCACAAACACACACTCTGCCTGGAGGAAGGTGGTTGTTGTTGAGGTCACCGGAGTGTCCACTGCAGTGGGAGTCTCACTCTGTGGCTGGAGGACCCAGGCAGGGTCGCTACAGGATGCTCCTCCTGACCAGCTAGAGAGAAGACATATTTGTTATTCGTATTTATTAATATTATTTATTATTCTTTATGACGTCATCCTCCGGCTGTCTGACGAGCTGATGGGAAAACAAAGAGAACAGGATACAGTGTTGGAGGCGGCGCTACTGTGGAAGTTGCTCAGTGGTGAAGGAAGCGAGAAAGTTTGACTTCCGAGCGAATTTAGATGAAAACACCCGAATCTTCCGCATCTTTGGGCCCACAGAGCATGCTCACTAGAGTCTCCTTTAGCCCCGCCTCCAGCCTCGTTCTCATTCACATGAACAGAAGGAAGGAAAATAACTCTGAATCAAGTCGATGCTTCATGTCTTAAAGCTGCATTCTCTCTACTGTCCATCAGGGGGAGACTTCTCTGGTTGTATAGAAGTCTATGAGAAAATTACTCTATTTCACTTTTGATTTATTCCCTCAATAAACATTGTAAACATGAGTTTATGGTCTCAATCTCTAGTTTCAAGTTTTTTTCTACGGTGTCTCTACATCACTCCTGCTCAGTCCACATATGGTCACTTCCTGTTCACTGGTTAAAAAAACAAAACAAGATGCAATGGCCAAAACGCCGAACGCGAGGCTTCAAAACATCTACAAACCAATGAGAGACCACGACTACGTCCTCTTCTTACTGAGGTAATACATCAAGAGAGAAGTACAGTCATTTTCTCATAGACTTCTATACAACCAGAGGAGTCGCCCCCTGATGGACAGTATCAGAGGTTAACGCTCGCCTAGTACAGAGAGCACTTTAACCAGACAAAAGACATTTCGTCCTGCCATAAAGTTAGTTCACGTTAATTAGTGATAGCTGTGAAATTGGCGGTTTGAGAGAGAGTTTGCGGCTATGTGACTCCATGAGACATTGTTTGGTCAATCCGGATGTCACAGCTCACAGAGTCACTAAACAATTACGTTCACACACTCACATTTCTACTGACATGGAAGTGAAATGCTGCGCTGTCATTAAGGAGAGCAGCTCTGTAAGTGGACACACACACACACACACACACACACAGTAGAGTTCAGTACAGAAAGAATCAGAGTTTGGTCTGAAAATACGTTCAACCCTGATATGATCATTAGGATTCTTTAAATACCACCGTACAAAAGATAAACCCCTCAAAATCCATCAGTAACACACACACTCACACATGTACAAATTAGTAAGAATCTAAACACACTCACACACACACACACACACACACACGTCTAGCTCGTCTGCACAAAGTGAAATAAAGAATCTGATCGAGAAGGCAGAAAGAGACAAAAGGGCAGCAGAGAGAAATGCAATCAGACAAGATCTTTCTTATAGAATAGAGATGCTGTTTGGCTGCAGGGGAGAGCTGCACACACACACACACACACACACACACACACACACACACACACACACACACACACACACAGCTGTATGCAGAAATAGCCTGAGAGCAGATAGCAATGAATATTTCAAGCCCTCTCTTCCTCCTCCACATTTTGTATTTTCTCCTTTTTCTATTTCCTCCTATCTTTAAACTTTTAATTTTCAATCTTTTCCCTCTTCATCCCGCCATCCCTCCGTTTCCACCATCGTCATCTTCACTGTATTCGCAGTTCTGTGAAGTTACATGAGCGAGCTGGAGCTCACGAAGATAAACATGGTGATAAAAGGTTTTAGAAGCTATGAGCTACTTTCTTTTATCTCGTTATTAATTATCTTGTTATTTCAGGATTACAACTTGTAATAATGTGTTGATTTTAGTTGAAACAAAAGATTATTATTATTATTTCTCCAGAGAGAAACTGATATATCGAGATTACAAGATTATTTTACCATTAAAATCTTTTAACTTAATTTACTTACAATTTTTAGGTACTTGTAGTATTTCCATGATGTCCGACTGTATACTTTACAGTTTATCTGACTGCTTTAGTTACTTTGCAGATTTAGATTATTAAAACAAAATATAATCAACCATGATGATTTATTATTATAGATTAAACTACCAGCAGCATATAACGTTATTAAAATGAGCTCCACTTTTACAGTGACGAACACATTAATGCTTCAATAATACACACAAATATTATATTAATTACATTCTGTGTAATACTTGTGGTACTTTAAGTATATTTTGATTCTAATACTTTTGCACTTTTACTGAAGTAACAATAGAAGTATTTTTACACTGTGGTATTAATACTTTTTCTGAAGTAGAATTCAGAATGCAGGACTTTTACTTGTAACTGAGTATTTCTACACTGTGGTATTAGTACTTTTACTGAAGTAAAAGATCTGAGTACTTCCTTCACTGCTGGAAATCAGTTCAGCGAATCAAAACATGTACAAAGATTCAAATAATACATGAACACTAAACAAAGAGCCACATACGTTAAACGGTCAAAAAAGAGAAAATCATGTTTATTTCTTTATTAATCATATATACAAACATTTACAGAAGTCTTTGCTAAAGTTATTGAAGATGGTTACAGTTACTTCCTGTTATCTAAAGACAGTGTAACAGAGATCATGTAAATTATTTAAGACTCTGTCCAGTTGCAGTTCCAGTAGATATATATATGGTGAAGAAGAGGAAGAAGAAGAAGAAGCAACAGCAGGGTCGTCAGTAACAACAAAGACTTTTCAGCAATCATTTCTCCTGCATTCACTACACATGAGATGAAACTGTATATTTATATCAGCATGCAGAAACAGACCGGATCAAGGTTATGATAAAGAAAAAGATTTTATTTCTCTGTGGGGTTCTTTTTATAATGTGGTCGGACACTTATAATAACAATCTGAGTCTGTCACAACAACAACAAGCTCTTTTAGTGGACGTACGTTGAGCGGCTGCAGCGTTCTCCTTCAATACTGGACAGAAGTTTCCCTTATAGACACACAAAAAAACATCTTTATAGAAAGGTTCTATCTTGTCAACTAACAAACTAGTCATCAGAGATTGTGATTTTAGCCTGTATGCTAACTGCCCACAACAATTCTGTTTTCACAGTCCACGCTAGCAGTTTCCTTCTGCCTCCAGTCTTTATGCTAAGTTAGGCTAACCACGTCCTGACTCCGGCTCTGCACCGACCACACAGACATGAGTCTGCACTTAGAGGCTGCTGTCTGGAATCAAGCTCAAAATAACACGTTTTACCTCCATAAAGCCCCATTTTTTCTTTCTGAGGTATAAAAATCCTCCAATCGTATCCTGTAAATGCGTGTCCGTCATGTGTAAACAACATATTTAGTTCTGGTCAGTGTACGGTAACTTACTGGCACTAACATTATTTTGTATTCCAAGCATGTTAAAGCAGGTTATGCATCACATTATTCGACCCAGATCTCGGCCCAGACTACAGGCAGATGTTGGGAACATGGCAGCTGTTTTCTGATGAGTGTGAATTATTAATTGACCCACATTACTTCTGCAGGGGGAAGAGATGGGGAACGTGTTTGTTTCCACGGGGGCGGATTAACAAGGTAATGTACAGTCAACGAGGTGTCTCCTCCTCCTCTTCCTCCTCCTCCTCCTCCTCCTCCTCCTCCTCATGTTCCTCCTCCTCCTCACAGCCTCAGAGTCAGGATCCCAGTCAGACAGGCTAACAGGAGGGAAGGTGAGGATGCTGATCCAGGACTGGCGACAATAACTTCCGTGTTCTTCGTGTATATGTTAAGTGTTACGTCTCTCTCTTTTCCCTCCATCTTATCTAAAGTTTCCTTTCTCTTCTCATCCTCCATCTTCTCTTCATTCTTCTCATCCATTCCCTGTGTATTTGAGGGGGCTTCAGGAGTGGTGGTGGTGATACTGGGAGTACTGTCAGTAGCAGTGGTGGTGTCAGGCTGGACATAAAGGTCAACTACCTCCTCCTCTTCCTCCTCTTCAAGCAGGAGGGAGGGGCCAGATGTTGCTGTTGGAGGAACAACTACCTCCTCCTCTTCGTCCTCTTCAAGCAGGAGGGAGGGGCCAGATGTTGCTGTTGGAGGAACAACTACTTCCTCCTCTTCCTCTTCTTTAGGCTGGAGGGCACGGCCAGATGTTCCTGTAGGAAGAACAACTGTCCCCTCCTCTTCGTCCACCTCCTGTTCATCATCATCGTCGTCCTCCTCCTCCACCGTGTCAGCAACTAGACACACAACAGAAGAAAATAAGTTTCAAAACTTTCTCAGATCTTCTCGCGATGATTAACGGACTTTAACGATTACTTTCAAGTTACTACAAAGAACTTTCATTCTGTGTTGATTCTGACGCCGCCTGTGGACTAAAGTGGTCGTGTTTCTGAGCACCTGGGTCCTTTTAGAAAACCTTTCATTTTACTGCAGCAGGGTCCGACAGGCTGCCCCTCTCACGATGGACTGGTCTCTGGAGTCTTAGCTGAAGGAGTTTCTGGTGAACCTGCATGATGTCATCTGGTTTCACCAGAATCCGACCCGGTGGCACCGATGACGAGCTTTAAGAATAACTATATAGAAACAGACCATCTTCTCTGATGGTCTCGTTTACTGATGGAGGTCAGATAGAGGACCAGGACTAAACTGAGACTGGTTCAGGACCAATTAAAACTCCCTGTTACTTTAAATAAACATTTAGTCCAAAAGACATTCAGTTCACTGTGAAATACAACAAAAGAAAAGCAGCAAATCCTAATGATGGAGAAGCTGGAAAAAGCAAATGTACTAAACTAAAAAACTCCCACCATATGTGGGTAAACGTAGAGAGATGGAGGAGTGAAGAGAGCGTGTCGTACCACAGAGGTTGTTTTCACATTTCTGGATGTTTTCCGGACATCTGGAGCACCATTCACCTTCAACAAACGGCCTCTGGTCCTCATAGTTCCCTCTGAGGACATTTAAAGAGACACTACAGGTGAATAGGGTAAAGAAAATAACTAATAGATATCAACATTAAACTCCCCCAGTTGATTACTGACATTGAAGCAATTCTTTTTTGTATTACAAGTTTTCTGAAATGTTATGTTTACAAATGCATATTAGGTATTATCTTAATAAATATGTGCACATTTTTATACATTTCCAGAACAGAAATCTGAACATTGGATAAAACCAGGTTAAGAATTCTTGTATATCTCTTTGTTTCACTCTATAAATCAGAAAATATTGTCAACAGATGTAAAAATCTATTTCTCCATGTTTTTTGTAATAAAATGTTGAAAAAATGAGGCTCTGACTGATATCTGAACAAACCCCTTTGTAGAAACCTTCAGAATATAGAGAGGAATGACACTGGGAAGTTTGGTGGACATAAGAGCTACTGAAGAGGAGATTTCTGGAGTCTGAGAAAAAACTTATTTCAAGAAATTATATTTAAATATACTAAGTTTGTTCATACATGAACACACAAATACTTTGAGAAGTAAAGTTTTACGATCCACAAGGTGGAGCTCTTGTTCCAGAAGTGTAACAGCAGGAGTACTAACACTGTGTAGTGTAGTATTATTAACAGAAGCACAAGTAGTAATACTAGTAGTAGCAGTACTTCTAATAGTGGAAGAATCTTTATGCATGGTAGAGGTTGCAGTAATTGCTGAGGTGGTTGTACAATAGTAGATGTAGCAGCAGTAGTTCAAGTAGTAATATTAGTAAGAATACCTGGAATCGTAGCAGCAGTACTAGTTGTAGCAGCAGCAGCAGTTTTATCAATAGTACTGGTTGTGGTAGAAATGGAAGTACAGTTGTACTAGTAAAAAGTAGTTGTTGGAGTACTAGTAATAAAGCACCAGTACTAGTTTTAGTTATAGTATTAGTTGTTGTTGTGGTGGTAGTACTGCAGTACTAGTAGTAATAGCAGAAGAAGCATCAGTAGTTGAATTAGTCTTGGTAGTAATTATACAGTAGTAGTAGTAGTCGTAATACTGCCATAGTAGAAGTAGTTGTAGTAGTAGTAGTAGTAGTAGTAATACTGCGGTAGTAGAAGTAACAGTAGTTGATGTAGTAGTACTGTAGTGGTAGTTGTAGTAGTAGCAGAAGCAGTAGTACTAGTAGTAGTAGTAGTAGTAGTGATATTAGCAGTAGTAGGGCTGTAGTAGTAGTATTCTACAGCAGTAGTAGTAGTAGTAGTAGTAACAGTAGTCATAGTATCAGTAGTGGTAGCAGTAGTAGCAGTAGCATTAGTAGTAGTGGTATAGTGATATTAGCAGTAGTAGGGCTGTAGTATTATTCTACAGCAGTAGCAGTAGTAGCAGTAGTCATATTAGCAGTAGTGGTAGCAGTAGAAGTATTAGTGGAAGTAGTACCGACACTGGGTAGTACTAGTAGTAGTAGTAGTAGTAGTGGCAGTAGTAGTAGTAGTAGTAGTAGTAGTAGTAGTAGTAGTGCTGTAGTAGTAGTAGTAGTAGTACTGGCGCTGGGTAGTAGTTGTAGTATCAGTGGTAATAGTGGTAGTTTTAGTAGTAGTATTGACGTGGTAGTAGGAGTAATAGTAGTAGTAGTAGTAGTAGTAGTACTGACGCTGGGTAGTAGTTGCAGACGAGGAAGGAGACTCTGTCCCAGTCCAAACCCTTCATGTTGTTACAGAGATGGAAGGCACAGCCGACTCTGTGTGTGTCTGCCCACACCATCTGTAACACACACACACACACACACACACACACACACACACACACACACACACACACACATACAGTTCAGATCCCGTCCAGAGATACAAAAGTGTGTATTAATATATATGTGTATGTATTTGTATCTGACCTGTGTATAGTGTCCACACATCTGGTCTTCATCACAGCTGTTGTTTTGGAAGTCATAGTCCAGATGTTCTACAGCAATCAATTACATTACATTATATATACATATATATATATATCATCATAAATTATCTTTAAAATAATGCAGATCCTTTATTTATGTAAAAGTACTAATACCACACTAAAATACAATATTACAAGTCCTGCATTCATAATTTTACTGACGTAACAGGAGAAGGTACTAAAGTATTAAAAGTAAAAGGACTAATTGTGCAAAATACCCGCTGAAAAGAATGTTATTTTATCACATATTTATTATATCATTGGATTATTATTATTACTGATGCATTAACTTGTAAAGTAAAGACCTTTACACACCAGGGGCGTGACGAAATCCATCCATCATTAAACCTAGTATTTTACACCTGTTGTTTTGTTTGTGTCCAATATTCACTCTCTTTTAGCTCTGGTTTGGGTCTCCACCAACTACTGAAAAAAATATCTGAATGCTTGACGCTAACTTAGTCTTTTTGTGGCAGAAGAAGATGTTTTACCTGCTCTTTCTTTGAGATGGATGACCAGCTACTGCAGAGTTTAGTTCTACAAACAGACCCTGAACTCACCCAGAAACCATTTCTCCAGAGCCTCTCGGAGGTCCAGAGACCCGGTACCGGCGAACAGGTTCTCTCCGGTGTCCTCCAGTTCTGGGTTGTGGTTCCAGATGCATTTAGCAGCGTAGCCTTCTGCGATCACCTTCAGGCTCGGGTCCCATCTCTGCAGAGAACCAGCAGAAGTTTAGGAGAACAGAACTCTGAAAATGTAAACTGTGGTTTGGATTAAACAACCAGATTGTGTGAAGCCGACTGAAAATTCCTCAATAAAAAGTTTTTTTGCCCAATCAGTGAGTATAAAAATCACATGTTCAAACTTATAATTTAATGCAGCATTTCCAGATGCATTTATTTTTTAAAGAGTGTCACGCCTGGTCCCGTCCTTCTGTACTGTGATTGGTTACTACTGGCAAGTACTACTGTGCTGTGATTGGCAGATTATCTGAGGATAGCAAGAGTGTTTGGTATGAAGTGGTTCAATTTAACTCATTTAGCAACTAGCTAGTTAGCCAGCTTGCTAATTCATTTCACCATGCCTTCACGCTACAGTGACGATAGCAATGTGCTTTCCTACGCCGATACAAGAGTGCGTGGATGAAGCATAAAGTTGTTTATTTATCTCATTTAGCGGCTGGCATGTATCTTATTCTGTATTTTATTTTCACCTCTTAAACCTGCTTTTAATTATCGTGATGATTTTATTGTGTAGCCGTTTTTTATTTATTGCGTTTTAATACTTCTCCCGGGGATATTATATTAAATGATATTGTATAAATATAATATAAAAAAGCACCTTTTTTTTTTAAAAAGGAAAGTAAAGAAACATTTAAATTCATAAACAACACATTGTGTTTGACCTTGACTGTGACATCACCCGACAGTCAGGAAGTCATCATCAGCCAGTGAAGATTCACACTCAAACTTGTTTCCTCTTTGTACAGATGCAAGCATTTATTCCCTCAATATGACGTCCTCATCTCCCACTTATCCATCACCTGACCTCTGACCTCTGACCCTGTCACCAGACTGAGGTACGTATTTACTTCCCGTCATGCCGGATGGTTTAACTTCCTCTTCAGAAATGTGTTGAAAGGTGAACCATGAGTCAGCTGCACGGATTTTTTTATTCGATCTCTAACAGAAGGAATCACTGAACTTATATATATTTATTTCTTGTGAACTTAGGAAACATAATCAGTTACAGCCCGATTACTGTCCCAATTTAGAGTTTACATTTAGGCAAGAACTGGCAGCTGGTCAGTCTCCATTTTACATAGCGTTTTAAACATACTTTGCTTTCCAATTTAAAATGTAATATTTGTTGTTGCTGCTACAGTTTGTCTGAAGTAAAGTAAAAAGGGATGG
This sequence comes from Ophiodon elongatus, assembly GCA_016806645.1. NCBI lineage: Eukaryota > Metazoa > Chordata > Actinopteri > Perciformes > Hexagrammidae > Ophiodon > Ophiodon elongatus. Next base: position 550,399 of record JACSYO010002163.1, read on the forward strand.
CAGTGATGTTTAGAAGACTAGTTGTATGAGGTACTTCTCTGTAGTCAGTGTTTTACTACAGTAAAGGGAGTTTGAAGAAACAGACAGGAGAACCAGCACGGGAGAAAAGTAATGTTCTGTTGTGGACATATTTTAGACTCCGAAAAGAATCAGACAGAACTTTCTGATGAGGAACTGAAGCCGTTATCTAAGACTCCATTCACAAAACCACAGGAGTAGCTGCTCTACTGCTGCCTCCATCTGCTAGATAGTTTGTGTTGTTGTGTGAACAAAGTCGTAGTAGTACTGACGTGGTAGTAGGAGTAGTTTGTGTTATTGTGTGACTTTGTTCACACAATAGCACAAACTAACTAACAGATGGAGGCAGCAGTAGAGCAGCTACTCCTGTGATCTGAGAGGTAAAATTACTGATTTTGTGAATGGAGTCTGGTGTCTTTGAAGAGAGCCTAGATAACAGCTTCAGTTCCCCGTCAGAAAGGTAAAGAGGTGAAGATATTCTAAATATAGCGTACATTTAAACTGATATTGATTCCTTTAGGTGTCTAAAATATGTGTTGCTGCTGTAAATATATATGCTGGCTCACTGTCACTGGAAACTTGATGGAACTGAGCCTTCATTAACAAAATGTGTTTCACCTGCTGTGAAAAGTTACAAACGCAGAAACTAGTGCAAGTACAAACCACAAACACGATGAGAAATAGTTCCCCGTCCTTCTTATTTTATAAAGAAGAAAGTGTCTCAGAGGAGAATAAAACATCTGGTTCAAACGTGAGTGTAGATTGTAATGATTTCATCATGTTTTTCTTCTGTTGATCCTGTTTGCTGACGTTTATTCGTGTCTGACCAGCTGCAACAAACAGCCAGATCTCCGTCCACAGGATATGCCTTCCTCAGAAAAACGTCCACTCATCAGTATCGCAGTAAGTGAGTTCAGTCGTTGGTTTTCTGTTATTTAAATTAGTTATTTAAATAAGTCTGGTAATGGTTTACCTCAAAACAGCAGTGAATGTTTCTACTAACAAGTATCCTGATAAGAGCTCCAATAAAACACACCAATGAGCCCCACTGTTGTTCCTTCATCATCATCATCATCATCATCATCATCAACACACTGTAGTTTATTCTGACTCCATCACATATATACTCTCTAAAGAACCACTGGTCACAAATGAGTTTATGGGCTCAATCTCTAGTTTGAGTAAAAAATGACAGTAAGTCAGTGATGAAACTATAGATTTGTGTTTTTAAAGATTGACGTCTTCAGTAGGAACCAAAGGGCCACAGTCAGGAAGTCAGACGGTATTTAAAGACGGACTAACGTGTTGGTTTTGTTGACAGTAACAATAGAAAAATCACCAGCCCCATGATTTAAGTTTTTGTTTTTGTTTTTTTCTGATGAGAAAGAACAGATTGACATAATTAACTCAGGCAGTTATGTCCATTTTGTGGTTTGATTCACTGTTGCTAAGATACCAAAAGAATGAACAATGTGTGTGTGCGTGTGTGTGTGTTTATTTGTCCAGTGATGACACACAACACAAACAATAGGCAGGGGTCTCCTTCACATTCCTGTCTCTCTCCAGGCTCTCTCAACATCTGGTCCCTGTTATGACTCTCGGGTCATGCACATGGTTGTGTGCTAACACACACACACGCGCACACACACACACTCTTTGCCATTCTGGAGGTCATTCAGTCTGTGAACAGCTGATTTTTGTCTCTATGTCTCAACAGAAAAGTCATTGATGAGTTTTTTTTAGAAAACTAACCAAAGTATCTGTTCAGCTGCCGTCACTGAACATGTGATTGGTGCTAATGTGTTCCGCAGAGGCTACATAGAATATATGTATACAATATAATATATATATATATATATATATGATAAGAGTAGCAATGGGGGTCAGAGAGGTGGCCATTTTTATGTGTACCGTTGTCATAGCGACCGCTGTAGCGGCCAGACAAGGCGGCAACCTCCGGTTCTTTAAAGTGAAGCCGATGCTTCATGTTTAAAACCTGCATTCTCTCTACTGAAGTCTATGAGAAAATGACTCTACTTCTCTCTTGATTTATTCCCTCAGTAAACATTGTAAACATGAGTTTATGGTCTCAATCTCTAGTTTCAAGTCTTCTTCAATACAGCATGATGTTCATTTAGTAAATTATGGTCCATTTAGAGTCAAATAGACCATAAAGCAGGGTATGCTTTAAGGCGGGACTACAAGGTGATTGACAGGTCAACACCAGAGACGTATACGGTGACTTTATGTCACTCCTCCTCAGTCCAAATATGGTCACTTCCTGTTCACTGGTCGCAAAAAACAAGATGGCGACGGCCAAAACACCGAACACAAGGCTTCAAAACATCAGTCCACAAACCAACGAGAGACGTCACCATGACAATGTCCACTTCTTAAACACAGTCTTTGGTCTGACTGGTTTATCTGCGGTTTCAATTAGTTTTATGTCAAGACTGGTTCCTCCGTTAATATCTGAGCTGGTCAATCTGGTTTGTCTGCTAGTCCCAGTCCACTTTTCTGAACTTCTTCTGACTGGAGTTACATTCTACAGACCACAAACAGAAATCTGTCCTCTTCCAGTTCTGTCCATCTCGTCTTTCTCTCTCTCTCCCAACTTCACAACCTCTCCCTTTCTCTCCATCTTCTTTCTGTCTCTTTTTTCAATACTTGTCTCTTTACATCATCTTTCTCTCTCATCCACCTCGTCTCTTTCCTTCCTGCCTTTTCTTTCTTCCTTCCTTCCTTCCTTCCCTCCTTCCTCGCTCCTCTTCCTCTCTTTGCTCCTCACTCTATTTCCTTCACTCTTTCTCTCCTTCCCTTCTCTCATTCTATCCCTCTTTCTCTCGAGCTGAAAAGCAAAAAGGCAAACATGAATGTGGAAATGTTCCAGTGGGGCTTCCATACCGGCGGAGACAGGCTGAGACCTCTCCTGGTCCACACACACACACACACACACACACACACACACACACACACACACACACACACACACACACACACACACACACACACACACACACACACATTCCTCTGGGTGCTCACTCATTCACTACCTAATTTAATTTCTCTCTCTCTCTCTGTCTAAACATTGTGTTCCAGCTCCTCGTCTCTTTCCCAACAGTCTTCCTCCTCTGTTGCTCAACAGAGTTGACTCCCTCCCTCCTTGTCATCCAGGATGATTTCCTTCTCAAAACTCGAGTTATCAACTGGAGGGAAACACCCGTCTGTTCCTGGAACCCAGGCTGCAATTTACTCAGCATTTCTGGAGCTTTTGTGGTTCTCCAGTTAAAAGAGACGATTCTGATCTGCTACAAGGACAAGGACACTTTTACTGAACGAACAGGATTAATGAAGGTTTTGAGTCGAGGCACTAAAATTGGACGAGGAGATAAATTGAAACATCTCATTCAGGCGGTGACCTCTGGTTCTGCCATTGAGCCAATGCTTCATGTGTTAAAGCTGGATTCTCTCTACTGTCCATCAGGGGGCGACTCCTCTGGTTGTATAGAAGTCTATGAGAAAATGACTCTACTTCTCTCTTGATTTATTCCCTCAGTAAACATTGTAAACATGAGTTTATGGTCTCAATCTCTAGCTTCAAGTCTTCTTCAATACAGCATGATGTTCATTTAGTAAATTATGGTCCATTTAGAGTCAAACAGACCATAAAGCAGGGTATGCTTTAGGGGCGGGGCTACAAGGTGATTGACAGGTCAACACCAGAGACGTATACGGAGTCTCTACGTCACTCCTCCTCAGTCCAGATATGGTCACTTCACTGTTCATCGGTTGCAAAAAAACAAAATGGCGACGGCCGTATTTCAAGAGTCTTATAGTCTGTGGTTCATCCTGGGGGAAATAAGAGAGAGGCTCTTTACTTTTGGATGTTGAAATACTTATCTCTTCTTGGTGAGAAATGAAAAACAAACCAAAAGCTCAGATTAACAGGCATCCTGTTTATCATCTCCACATCCATCAGGGTCTCAGGTGTCCTAAACAAGCTTTAATTGTCTTTTATTGAAAGCAGAGGGAGGCAACTAAACTATAACTGTGATGTAAACACAAATTAATACAATCTAAAAACTATTTTGGGAGATATTAAGGTCCAAACCAGCCTCATCTTCATAAATGCCCCATCAGTCATCCTCACACCTCCATAAAGAGTTAAATCGGCAGCAGCTTCTCTCCGGTTCACCGACCAAACCAAAACAACCAGCATGGACCTCCCACACAGATTTATTCTGACCTCCAGTTCACCTAAAAGTCACAAACTGAGAGTCACAAACTGTTCTCGAGTCAGAAGCAGCGCCATGACCAACGGAAAACTTTAAAATGAATCTTTAATGGTGTCCCTGAGCCAAGTGACCTCAGCAGCCACATATCATCAGCCTGTTGGTCCAGAGAGAAACTATGAGACACTTTATTCACACGTCCATGATGAAAACTCATGACTTTGGTGGTCAGTTCATGACAGAATGTATCGAAGACGAAGAGTAACGTTCATGTAGCATGTTGACATGGTGACGTCAGCATGATAACATGCTAAATATTACTTAATGGCATCAAGGTAACATGCTCTATCCTAAACACTAAAATAATATCGAGCAAACATGCTGAATCTTAAAGTATCATTAAGATAATACCCTATATATGTAATAGAAGATTTCGACATTAAATAGTTGTTAACACGCTACTTTAAGTATTTTAGTGTGCAGCTCAAAGAGTTTAGTCTAATCCTCGTCCAATGATGTAATTTCAATATCAGTTAATATTGGAATATAAACAATTTATCCTCATTCAAAAAGTTACTTTTTTTTAGGAAGGGTTAGGGTTAGGGTTAGGGTTAGTGGACTTACGCTTTAAGTTCTGCAATTTTGCCGTAGCCATCTTGGATTACGGCCGTTGCCATCTTGTTTCTTTTGCAACTAATAAATGGAAGTGACTATATCTGGACTGAGGAGGAGTGACGTAGAGACGCCGTATACGTCTCTAGTAGAGACCTGTCAATTACCTTGTAGCCCCGCCCTAAAGCATACCCTGCTTTATGGTCTATTTAACTCAAAATGGACCATAATTTACTAAATGAACATCATGCTGTATTGAAGAAGACTTGAAACTAGAGATTGAGACCCCTGATGGGGTCTGATTATGTTCTCACTGCAATCAAACTGCTTGGAAACGACCCGGTTGTTTTGGTTAAAGCTGGACTTTGTCAGGTTTTGTCAGCTTGTATGCTAACAAGCTAACGGGTTCTTAAGTGCCTTCTTATTTGTTTGATAGCTGAACATCTCTGCATTATGGAAGTGATAATAAACAACAACAATCGTGACCAGGAGACAACCTCCGGTTCTGAAAAGTGAAGTCAAAGCTTCATGTGCATTCTCTCTATATTACAGGAAGTGAACAAAGACGCAGGCTGCCTGCATGAGTATTTGTTGAGACATCGAAGAGAACATACAGAACATGTTCAAGACAGTCCATCGAATAAAGTCTCTTTCTATAAAGTCACTGGAGATAAGGTGGAGGAGACGGGATCCGAGCATTAAAGCAGATCAGTGCTCTCAGTCAAAGTGGAAAAACTTTGACAGCAATATTCAAAAAGAAAAAGTTAAACATTTTGAAAAATATGTACGTTTTTTTAATTCTGTCTGCTTTCAGTTGTGGGCTGAGAAATCAAACCAGTCTAAATAGAAAACAAACCAAAAGTATCGAACTGAAAGGAATAACTTGAGATATGTCCTAAAATGGCCACCGTACAAAGTTTAAACCCTTTCAATTTTGGTAACAGTTTGATCTGTTGTTGTTTTTTGGTCTGTTAAGAGTATTAAAGCCTCACAGAGCCAACAGTGTGTCTACAAACTTCTTTCTTTTTCACTGGAGCGTTAAAATAAACATTAAATCAAAATAAAAAAGTATTTTTCTTAATAATCAGCACATAAGTGTCCAAGAAAGGCAGCTGGAGAGAAATGGAAAATCAAGAAGAGAATGTTGTTAGAGTGGGTTTCATCAGCAAACCAGATACAAACAAAGATAATTAGAACAAGACAAAGCCAGTTCAGGACAAATGCCACAAACAGAGATTACATGATGTGTGTTTGTGTCCGGGTAAACAGAAACAGAAGAAGACAACTGGATGAATATACAGTCAATTAAGAAACTAGTCAGTGGTTTTTCTTTGTTTCTCATCTTTCCTTGTCTCCTTCCTTCTCCTCCTTTCATTTTTCATCTACCTCCTCCTTCCTCTTTTTTCCACCACCATATCTGATCCAGACCTCATCTCTCAGACACACGCACCGTCTTTCAGACAAAGCTCTTTGAAATCCACTGTAGGCAACTTCAGAACACAACAGGAACACAGCAACTCACAGCTGGAGACAGTTAGAATACATTTTGGACAGAGCGACGTCTCCAAAAATATAAAAAAATGTTTTTAAACAAATTGATTAAATATTCATTGCATGTTTGTAGAAACATCTTCATTTCTCTTTGTTGAGTTTTTTTGGTTATTATACTATGAATATTTGTATACGGTATATTCTGTGTATTTTAGAAGGTGGGCGAGACCAGAAGCAAAATCAATAAAGATACTTTTAATTACTAAAGAACAACGTATGTATTACAATGTAGGAGCAATAAAATGTCATGAATTATAATTTTAAAGCAGCATTCAAAGGCTACTTAAACTTCTATTAACATCTTTACCAACACCAGATGAATACCCTAACACCGAGTGTTTCTGTAACTCTGCATCAGTTACTAAAGTAACTGTGATTAAGCCTTTGTGCTAACGTTACTTAGCTTTTGTGCTACAATCTGGGTTAACATTAGCTGGCTCGCTCTCGTTATTTAGCTCAATGGGCTCATGAACAACCTACCTCCTGGACTTCACTCTGTTTTCTTTACAAACTGTTTGTTGTTTGTGTTTTGTGTTGTCTTTTGTTCACACAGCTAACAGTTATTTTTTTAATTGCAGTTTCTGGGAGGCAACCACAAAGTCCCTCAAATCTGTTGTGTCAATGCTTTTTGAAAGAATCTGCCCAGCCCTGATTCAGACACAGCTCTTGAGACAGAGCTGACATTTTGACCTGAAAAAGGCACGAAAGAAAATTTGGGGATTCACCAAACTCATTAGTATTCATCCTCAATGTTTCATAAAGATTTACAGGTAACTTCGTCGAACCTGGACAGAAGTTGTCACGATATCTTGGACCAAAGAGCAACTGATATCGTCGTCCTTTGACTTGACACCTTGACTCGATGATTTCCACTCTGCTGATTTAAAGATAGATCTGTGAGTGTCGTGGTTTTAAAGATTAATGTAATTTATTATTTGTCTTTATGTGACAATTAAATTTAATGAAAAGAGCAGCAAAGGCTAACAGATTTATTCGCAGGAGGATTTGCTTTTCAAAGCTGTTTGAATGTTAAACCTTTAAAAAATACACCTCGTTCTTTTAAAGCGGCTGGTCGGAGTGACCTGCTGAGGTTTGCAGATTACAGATCATCTGCACTCATTAAAACTCAGTGACTGATTCGTGGTGGTGCAAAATCAGATTAGTGAGACTCAAGAGCAGCTTCTGTTTCCAAGAATGAAAACAAATCGGTGACGTCTGAGGTCTCATTAAAAACTTCTACTATTCAATTAAAAGCTGCAAAAAGTCTGAAAATCTGCTTTCTCTTCTGGCTGAAGATGATTTTGACTCATTTGTTGTTTGTTAGTTTTAAAAAAGTTTGTGCTACTGGGTTAGCCTTGTGCTTCAATCTGGGTTCAGGCTGCGATCTTTATTATTTTATTATATATTGTGATTTTACCTTTGCGTTTTTTTGTCACCTCCCATCTGAGACATTCATGAAAATGGGAAAACATCTATTCAAGTGGATGGCTGCCTGAATTCTATAATTCTTGGAGCTGCTGATGAACTCTGACATCATGTTTGGACTCACCGTAGTTATTTTTTAGGTTATAATAAAACGCTGCAATAGAAAACAGAGCAGCTGCATTCAGAACTTAATACTTACACAGTTTGTCCTCCAGAACAGAAACACATCTCAAAGAAAAGAAAAGAGAAAAGAAAGCTGCATCTTTTCACTTCTTAATGACCAAACACGAGGTCTGACCTTTGACCTCTTCAAGACCAACATTTTTGAAGGTCAACGCTGATGTTTTTAGACTTTTAGGTAAATAATGATCAGCTTTTTACTATTTAAAACGTAAGGGATATGTTTTTCTTCTAGTTTCTTGCTTTTAAGCCTGTGAAACATTTTAATTATGAATTAGTCGTAAATTAGACTAAAACCAGAGACTTATATATAAGAAATGGACGTAGTCATGGTGACGTCTCTCATTGGTTTGTTGCCACGTTGTTTTTTTTTCATCCAGTGAACAGGAAGTGTCTGGACTGAGGAGGAGTGACATAAAGACACCGTATACGTCTCTGATAGAGAGACCTGTCAATCACCTTGTAGCCCCGCCCTAAAGCATACCCTGCTTTATGGTCTGTTTGACTCTAAATGGACCATAATTTACTAAATGAACATCATGCTGTATTGAAGAAGACTTGAAGCTAGAGATTGAGACCATAAACTCATGTTTACAATGTTTACTGAGGGAATAAATCAAGAGAGAATATAGTCATTTTCTCATAGACTTCTATACAATCAGAGGAGTCGCCCTCTGATGAGAGAACGCAGGTTTAACACATGAAGCTTTGACTTTACTTCACAGAACCGGAGGTTGCCGCCTTTCTAAAACGAGACCAATACCGATTTAACTGCAGGGAAATTCGTGGAAACGAGTGAAAGATTAAATATATTTTGCACAGTAAAAATCAAATGCCTCTAGAGATTCTCCTCTCCGTATCCGTGCAGCTGTATAGAGGAAGCCGTCCCCTGACATTTAAAGGGCAACATTAGCATCATTATATCAATATCTCATCTCCTGGTTTGGGGCGACGTTAATGCACAAACTTGATGAGATGGAGGCCGAAGCCTGGTGTCTTACCAGAGGCATCATGGCGGAGGCACTGGGTGAAACCTGCCCTCTGTAATGGTTGTGAAGCTCCACCAGCAGCTCCTCCTGCTCCTCGCTCAGAAAGCTCCAGGCTCCAGGAACCACCAGGGCCCCCAGCAGGAGCCATGCCCAGAGAGGGGCTCCCCTCGGCGAGCCCGTGCACCGGTGCCCAGACCCCCTTCTCAGCCGGGAGCTCCGCAAGGCTCCGTCCTGGGTAGTCCGTCGGCCAGAGGCCCCCTGGAGCTCCGAGAGGCTCCGCTGGTGCATGATGGGAAACGGAGTCCTGAGGGATGTATCCTGAGGTGGTCAAGTCCAGAGTGCAGCTTCAGTGTGTGTGTGTGTGTGTGTGTGTGTGTGTGTGTGTGTGTGTGTGTGTGTGTGTGTATGTGTGTGTGTGTGTGAGTGTGTCTTGTGTGTTTGTGTACAATAGGCCACTTGAAGACGTCAGTAACAGAGTGTGTGTTCCCTCCTCAGTGCCTCTCACTCTCAGCTCTGCTGATGTCTCTGTTTCTGAGGCAGCTTTAAGAGAGAGAGGATCCTCCCCTACACACACACATGCACACAGTTCACATTTCACACACTGCACCGACTGGTACGCAAAACAACCCCCCCCCCCTCGATACTCTCCATATTCTCCTTGTCTTTCTTTCATTTCCTTTCTTTGAGTTCCTTTTATTGGCTCGACATTCAAAGGATTCTTTTGGCTCCGAGATACAATTCCTCTCAAAACAACAACATGAACCAAGTTTGTATGTTCACTGAAATATGTCACTAAAATCAGCAAAATGTAGTAAAAGTATATATATATTCTTTCATTAGAGCATTATGACTCATGCGTTCATATAAAAGCAGGATTTTACTCATTTTGAACTAATAACTAGGGATTATTATGTCAGCCAGTCGTAAGACCAGTGGGAGATTGTGTGTGTGTGTGTGTGTGTGTGTGTGTGTGTGTGTGTGTGTGTGTGTCCACATCTCTCATGATACTGGACCCGTTAATATTTTCGGTGCCCATTTATGATTGTTTACCTCAAAGACCTCTTGTGGTTTCAGTGATAAAGTACTTTATTGACTGGAGACTCGTTCAGTTAGTGATCAACAACTTAACGTTATATATATATATATATATATATATATATATATACGTATATATATATATATATATATATATATATACGTATATATATCATATATGATATATATACTCTCTCTCTCCCTCTCTCTCTCTCTCTCTCTCTCTCTCTCTCTCTCTCTCTCTCTCTCTCTCTCTCTCCCCCCCCATGCACCCTCTGACCAGCTGATTCTGATACAGTTTGCTTCTTCTCCGTTGTATTGTGAAGATTCTCTACATTAAAATCTCTCTAAATGTTTTTGTGTGTTTACTCAGAGACTTTCATATTATTTCTTCGTACCAGCCGCACGACGTCGCCAGTCACAACTAACCAATGGGGATGTTGGATCTGACCCAGGTGTTCGTCCAATCAGAGCCTGATATGATTGCTCCTGACACTCCCAATGCTGTGGATTACGTCACTTTGTTTGCTCTTCTGTTTCAGTAATGTTTTCACATGTCTGTTTATTTGTTATTTGGCACTGATGTCACTGCTGGAGGACAGTGGTGAGTGTTAAAATAATAAAATCAATGAAGAAATGTTTTCACTGAACTGGACAACCGACTGTTTTCCTGCGTTTTGAGGTGTGGTGAAACCTCGACGTCATTTCGTCAAACAATTGTTTCCATAATAAAAGTGAAGTTACATGTTGGGAGATGTTTTTTCTTTGTTTTATGGCTCCCTTGTTGTTGCCAGGCAGCCTGTGAACAGCAGCACGCAGAAGAAGAAACGCTGACATCTAAAATCTGTGATCAATGAAGAGCGAGAACCACATCACGGTCAGGGAGGAGTCACATCTGTCACATCTGTCAGAGACACATTCCCAACGACTGAGACACATCTGATCAAACTCAAAGATGAACAGCTGACAAAGACTGGATCCCTTAATTCATCTTGATTAATGCTGTAATGTTCCACGAAACAGCTGAGACAACTCCTGTGTTCCCATTGGCTGCTTCTGTGTGATGTCACAAAGAAATCCCCTGAATTAAATCCACATTTCTCTCATCAGTCTTAATTTACCTCTCTTCAACCACGTTTCAACCTAAGATTAACCAAAATATGTCTTGAAATTCAGCCGAACAAAATGTGAATGAAGCTTGTCTGCATCCACTTTACCTTTTTGTGATTATTAGGAGTTGGTTCATCGAGTTAAAAGAGTCAGAAACACAATTATTGCAGAAGAAGGTGATTAAAAACAACTTTCAAAACAAAGTAGAGAACTGGATGTAAATATGAGATTTATGAGTAATTTTCATGTGTCATCTTTTACGTAAAGCTTTTATTAAAACACGTGGATGGAAACCTGCTGACGACACAAGGTGCAAGAAAAAGATGTGAGGAATCAAGGAAACGTGTCTTTAGGCGTCGTCAGTTTCTGATGCCGGATCACAGCTGGATCATGTGCATTTGGTGAATTTGCGCCGTTGTCCGTTATCAAAGGCTATCGAAGCCTGATAGCTTTGTGTTTAACCGAGTCCAGTCCAGAGATGCATTGATACCTTTATACTTACATCGTTCCTGAGTTGATAAATAATAATTGAGAACATTTATATCTTTGTATTTCTTAGTCGACCATGATGCTGCATTACAAGTAGAAGAATAATCCTCATAGTGAGGCTAAGCACCATTAGTGGATCAGAACTCTGTATTGATAGAAACCCAAAGACTGGGTATCGGTATCGCGACTGAAATAGTCGGATCGGTGCATCCCAAATTTAAACTGCTCCAGAAAAGAGGGCCAGTTTGCAGGCGGTTATGAGAAGCGGATCGACCTCCCCGTCACACGATGGGATCGAACGGGTCTCGTATCTCAGTTCATGTAACAGTAGACGTTTTCTATATGTAGACGGTGTAACTATACAAATATCAGAAAACACATTCAACTTAAATATAATGTGTGTGTGTGTGTTTGTGTGTTTGTGTGTGGTGTGTGGTGTGTGGTGTGTGGTGTGTGGCACAGATGCAATTAGAGACTCGCAGTGTGAGTGCTCTCTTAAAGCTGTGTTTTCATTCTCTTGGCCAAGTACATCACATCATAACACACCCAGCTGTACCCACAGGCTCACATTTCACTGTACAACACATTCCTCACTGTGTGTGTGTGTGTGTGTGTGTGTGTGTGTGTGTGTGTGTGTGTGTGTGTGTTGGAGGAAGCAGAGGCGGTGAACACATGAAACTGAATCCTGTGGGTCACCGTTTGCTCCGTAACACCGACCTCATGTTGTCGGTCTGCAGGGAGACACGGCACATGTGTGTCCTGACCTCACTGTCACACACTGTCACACACTGTCACACACACTGTCACACACACACACACACACACACACACACACACACACACACACACACACACACACACACACACACACACATCAGACAATCGAAACATTTTGCATTGACAATACAACACCCTTGGATGTGGGATTAATTAATAACAGGCAGCGAGGCGTCCATGTTTGTTTTAGTGTTTTTATTGGAGCTAAACTAATCACAACTCTGATATTGATATTGCAAGATATAAAGCAAGTTTCCATTCATTGTTATCGTTATTCATCGTTATTATGGACATTTTCCCAAAGAAATATCTAAAAAAGATGAGGAGGATTTAACCTTCATCACATTAATGCTGCATAATCTTCTTCTTCTTCTTCTTCTTCTTCTTCTTCTTCTTCTTCTTCTTCTTCTTCTTCTTCTTCTTCTTCTTCTTCTTCTTCTCCTTCTTCTTCTAAAAAAATCAATCAAACTCATGTTGGTTTATTTGTTTTATGAATGGATTTTATCTGTTTTTGCACATGAACTTGTTTCATATCTCAATCAACCAATGAACTAATATTCAAACACAGTAATTGGCATTTTCTTTCCCTTTTTTTCTGGAAATTTGGTTCAAAAGTTACATAAAATTTGTATAGAAACTGGACTCATGAGACTAAAACAGTAAAATATAATAAATGTGGCTAAAACTATGAAAGAACGGAACCAAAATGAACCCTGTAAAACTTGTTCATTTGGTTTCGTGTCACTTCACATTTTAAATTCCATAAAACAATATTTACTTTGTGTCACCTTTCAGATACAAGCTGAAGTTATCAGGAAGCTTTGAATCATCTTCTTCTCATTTCAAAACGTTCCAGACAAAACCATTGTTCATGCAGTTGTCAGCTGTTATTCTAACACACAGAGCAAAGAAACAGAAGATAAGAATCAACGAACAAAAGACGAGACAGAGATTTCAGTGAATCGTGTCCCGTCTGGTCTCTTTTTAGGGCGGAGTCACAGCCTCCAGTGTCTCTTTGTCCTCTCGTCCTGCTGGAAGGTGGAGACGAGCCAGGGACGAGTGCGAGAGAGAGAGAGAGAGAGAGAGAGAGAGAGCGAGAGAGAGAGAGAGAGAGAGCGAGAGAGAGAGCGAGAGAGAGGGAGAGAGAGAGAGAGAGAGAGTTTCTCAGCTCTGTCGTTGAGAAGGATGACGTGAAAGTACAAAATCACATTCATTCAGGTTGAATTTATTTATTTAGGTCATTTTTACAGAAGAACCTAAACCAACATGATTCAAACATTTTCTTTAATATCGTTATGTTGAGATCACGAGTTTTGGAAACCTCGAGAAAACAAAAAGATTGTTTTCCTGCTATTACTTCAAATGTTTCGGTAAAATTTGCATACAATTTTCATAGAAACAGAAATGAGAAAATTACTATATTCTCTCTTGATTTATTACCTCGACACCAGAGATGTATACAATGTCTTTATGTCACTCAGTTATGTCCTCAGTCCAGATATGGTCACTTTCTGTTCCCTGGATGTAAAAAATATAACATGGCAACAAACCAAACAGAGACGTCACCATGACTACGTCCATTTCTTATATATAAGTCTCTGTTTTTAGTCTAATTTACAACTAATCAATGATTCAAATGTTTCAGAGGCTTAAAAGCAAGAAACTAGAAGAAAAACATATCCCTTACATTTTAAATGGTAAAAAGCTGATCATTATTTACCTAAAAGTCTAAAAACATCAGTGTTGACCTTCAAAAATGTTGGTCTTGAAGAGGTCAAAGGTCAGACCTCGTGTTTGGTCATTAAGAAGTGAAAAGATGCAGCTTTCTTTTCTCTTTTCTTTTCTTTGAGATGTGTTTCTGTTCTGGAGGACAAACTGTGTAAGTATTAAGTTCTGAATGCAGCTGCTCTGTTTTCTATTGCAGCGTTTTATTATAACCTAAAAAATAACTACGGTGAGTCCAAACATGATGTCAGAGTTCATCAGCAGCTCCAAGAATTATAGAATTCAGGCAGCCATCCACTTGAATAGATGTTTTCCCATTTTCATGAATGTCTCAGATGGGAGGTGACAAAAAAACGCAAAGGTAAAATCACAATATATAATAAAATAATAAAGATCGCAGCCTGAACCCAGATTGAAGCACAAGGCTAACCCAGTAGCACAAACTTTTTTAAAACTAACAAACAACAAATGAGTCAAAATCATCTTCAGCCAGAAGAGAAAGCAGATTTTCAGACTTTTTGCAGCTTTTAATTGAATAGTAGAAGTTTTTAATGAGACCTCAGACGTCACCGATTTGTTTTCATTCTTGGAAACAGAAGCTGCTCTCGAGTCTGACTAATCTGATTTTGCACCACCACGAATCAGTCACTGAGTTTTAATGAGTGCAGATGATCTGTAATCTGCAAACCTCAGCAGGTCACTCCGACCAGCCGCTTTAAAAGAACGAGGTGTATTTTTTAAAGGTTTAACATTCAAACAGCTTTGAAAAGCAAATCCTCCTGCGAATGAATCTGTTAGCCTTTGCTGCTCTTTTCATTAAATTTAATTGTCACATAAAGACAAATAATAAATTACATTAATCTTTAAAACCACGACGCTCACAGATCTATCTTTAAATCAGCAGAGTGGAAATCATCGAGTCAAGGTGTCAAGTCAAAGGACGACGATATCAGTTGCTCTTTGGTCCAAGATATCGTGACAACTTCTGTCCAGGTTCGACGAAGTTACCTGTAAATCTTTATGAAACATTGAGGATGAATACTAATGAGTTTGGTGAATCCCCAAATTTTCTTTCGTGCCTTTTTCAGGTCAAAATGTCAGCTTTGTCTCAAGAGCTGTGTCTGAATCAGGGCTGGGCAGATTCTTTCAAAAAGCATTGACACAACAGATTTGAGGGACTTTGTGGTTGCCTCCCAGAAACTGCAATTAAAAAAATAACTGTTAGCTGTGTGAACAAAAGACAACACAAAACACAAACAACAAACAGTTTGTAAAGAAAACAGAGTGAAGTCCAGGAGGTAGGTTGTTCATGAGCCCATTGAGCTAAATAACGAGAGCGAGCCAGCTAACCCAATAGCACAAAGGCTAACCCAGATTGTAAACATTTTATTTAATATCGTTATTTTGAGATCACGAGTTTTGGAACCTCGAGAAAACAAAAAGATCGTTTTCCTGCTATTACTTCAAATGTTTGGGTAAAATTTGCATACAATTTTAATAGAAACTTAGAAATGAGAAAATGACTCTACTTCTCTCTTGATTTATTCCCTCAGTAAACATTGTAAACATGAGTTTATGGTCTCAATCTCTAGTTTCAAGTCTTCTTCAGTACAGCATGATGTTCATTTAGTAAATTATGGTCCATTTAGAGTCAAATAGACCATAAAGCAGGGTATGCTTTAGGGCGGGGCTACAAGGTGATTGACAGGTCTCTACCAGAGACGTATACGGTGTCTTTATGTCACTCCTCCTCAGTCCAGATATGGTCACTTCCTGTTCACTGGATGCAGAAAAACAACATGGCGACGGCGAAATCGTTGAACTTGATGCTTCAGAACGTCCACAAACCAACGAGTGACGTCACCATGACTACGTCCACTTCTTACATACAGTCTGAAAAGCCTTTTTCAGAACAACAGTGTTTTTCTGAGCGTCACAAACTCCTAAAACAGCTCTTTTTATTTTCACACTTTGATCCCTTTTGTTTCCCAAAACAAAAGTCTTGAAGAGACTTATGATTAAATCGTTTTAAACTGGAAACCAACAGGAAGTGACACGCCTCAGCTTTTTATCAATATATGTGTCTGATTATTAAGAAGAGATGCAGATGTTGGTGTTCAAGTCCTCTGACCTCATTTCACCCCCCCAGGAATTAATCTTGAGATCTGGATCAGGACAAACATGTTGATGCTGGTGAAGGAACATGCAGAACGCATTACAGAGATATGATCCTCGGTCTGGTGTCGGCTGCTCAGAGTGATCTGGCTTTGGAGTCTAACTGAAACCAGGTCTGTGTTTAACACAAGCTGAAGAGATTCTAACGTTTAGATCTCTGATTCATAAAACAGGTCTGGTGAATCCTAAAGCGTCTAAAGGAGACGACTAAGCGTCCTCACTAGAACACTAGTCCTCCTTTAGCTTAGTGGAGAGGTGAAGTCATGTGACCGTGGTGGAGTTCCTTTATAGACCAACGTTAGCTTCTTACTTCCGCTTAATGTACTCCTCGATTCCTTGTCTCCTCATCCCGTCTCCTCATCTAGACTCCTCGTCCCGAAGCCTCGTCCCGAAGCCTCGTCCCGAAGTCTTGTCTCGTCTCCTCGTCCCGTCTCCTCGTTCAGACTCCTTGTCCCGACTCCTCGTCCCATCTCCTTGCTCAGACTCCTCAGCCCGTCTCCTTGTCCCATCTCCCTCGTCCCGTCTCCCGTCCCGTCTCCTTGTCCGTCTCTCGTCCAGAAGCCTCGTCTCGTCTCTTCGCCCGTCTCCTCGTCCAGACTCTTGTCCCATCTCCTCGCTCAGACTCCTCGTCCCGTCTCCTTGTCCGTCTCCTCATCCAGAAGCCTCGTCTTGTCTCCTCATCTAGATTCCTCGTCCCATCCCCTCGTCCCGTCTCCTTTTTCAGACTCCTTGTCCCGACTCCTAGTCCCATCTCCTCGCTCAGACTCCTCGTCCCGTCTCCTCGTCCCGTCTCCTCGTCCCGTCTCCTTGTCCCGCTCCTCGTTCAGAAGCCCCGTCCCATCTCCTCACCTAGACTCCTCGTCCCGAAGCCTCTTCTCATCTCCTCGTCCCATCTTCTCGTCCCATCTTCTCGTTAAGACTCTTTGTCCAGACTCCTCGTCCCGTCCCCTCGTCCCGTCTCCTCGTCCTGTTTGATCAAAGTCAATGATCCTCTGAGACGTTGAATTTAAGGATTGTTCAGATTGAATCTTTACAAAACCGAGTCAATCATTGTTGTGCGAAAACAAAAGACATAAAAATAAAAAGCAAAAGAAGGAGGTTTTGACTGGAATTCTCCTCCAGTCACATACTGGGACCCATGTTGAACTGGGCCGAGGGGTAAAGGCTCCATATCACACAGCTGCACACACACACACACACACACACACACACACACACACACACACAGATCCATACATCATAAGAATAGTATGTGATCGTGTGTGAGTGCACTGAGCCCAACCCATGTGAGTCTGTTGTCATTGACTGGCTACTGATGGCTAACAGATGAGTGTGTCTATGTGTGTGCGTGTGTGTGTGCGTGCGTGCGTGCGTGTGTGTGTGTGTGTGTGTGTGTGTGTGTGTGTGCTTGTGTGTATAGGGTGTGGACCCTCTTCAGAGTATGATTAGTTCGTAGACCTCGAGCCAAATGCTAACATTATGCAACATGTGAGCAGACCAGCGTAAGTGTAACATTGCCTCTGTGTGTGTGTGTGTGTGTGTGTGTGTGTGTATGTGTGTGTGTGGACCTTTCTTACTGTGTGTGTGTGTGTGTGTGTGTGTGTGTGTGTGTGTGTGTGTGTGTGTGTGTGTATGTGTGTGTGTGTGTATGTGTGTGCGTGTATGTGTGTCCCATTATCACCATCATCATCATCATCATCTGGTCCTGGACCTGTCTGCACTGCTGCACATTCTCTGTGATGATGTCATGGGTACAGGAAGTTGACCACTCCTTAGAGACGATGTCAAAACCTTCTCAACCGACTCTGAACGCTCACCAGTCTGCAAGAACCGAGCCCAGCCTTCAGATTCCAGCATCATGTTGCTTATGCCCGATTTTGTCCTGAGTGACATAGAGACGCAGTATACGTCTCTGGTGTCGACCTGTCAATCACCTTGTAGCCCCGCCCTAAAGCATACCCTGCTTTATGGTCTATTTGACTCTAAATGGACCATAATTTACTAAATGAACATCATGCTGTATTGAAGAAGACTTGAAACTAGAGATTTAGACCATAAACTCATGTTTACAATGTTTACTGAGGGAATAAATCAAGAGAGAAGTAGAGTAATTTTCCCATAGACTTCTATACACAGAAGCCCCTTCGCGGATGCCGGGATAGTAAAATCGGCGATGACTGCGGCAGCTGAAACGTTATTAAAGGACCATAACATAAATTCAGAAATTGTTGCTATTGCCGATGTTTTCATTTTGTTAAATTATTATTATTAAAGAGTAACATTATTTAATGAACCAGCTGAGAGGAGAAACTCTGGACTCAACATCCAACACCACAATTCATTAAAAGAGACACAGACGGAGACAACAGAAGTAAGTAATGACTAACCATTTAAAAGAAGGATTCTTAAATTTGTTTGATATCTTGTCAAAAACTCACGTCACTAAATATGCTTTTCCTCCTCTTCTTTTCTAAATTCAACTATTTATCTTAAAGCAACAGTTCAACATTTTGTGAAATATTTATTGAGATGTTCAGATATCAATCTCACGTCTGTTTGTTAGCCTAGCTTAGCATAAAGACTGGAAGCAGAGGGAAGCAGCTAGCATGGCGCCTTCAGTAGTTGTCATGGATACATGTTTCAAATTTACCTTTGAATTTCTAAAGGAATTCAAAAGCCTTTTTCATTGCAGATAAAAACCCAGAGAGCAGCATGTTGACGCTGAGCTGCAGTGAATCTCTCTGACTTCACTTCCACAGGAAACAGTTTTCATCACCACATGTTTCTCCGACAGTCGTCATAGAGAAACTCTGACAGGGCAACAGACGACAGGCTTTGTTTGAATAACAAAGTGATATTTGACAAAAGCTGAAAAAATTGAAGAAATAGAATAAACGTGAAAAGGTAGAACTATTAATGTGTGTTTGTGGTGAAAAGTGAAGCTGTTATAGTGTAATCACTATAAGATGTCTTAAAAGGCTGAAGGGAGGAGACAAGGAAGGAAAGAAGGAAGGAAGAAAAAGCGGGGGGATTAACTTGGAGGAGCTTAGGAAGGAAGGAAGGAAGGAAGGAAGGAAAGAAGGAAGGAAGGAAGGAAGGAAGGAAGGAAGGAAGGAAGGAGAGGAAATAGACCTGGGGAAGCAAAAAAAGGAAGGAATGAAGGAAGGAAGCCAAGGAGGTAAATAGACCTGGAGGAGCCAAGGAAGGCAGGAAGGAAGGAAGCACACTGTGTGCACTATGACGAATTGAAGTGATGAATAGAGACACAGTAGAGATGAGTAGAGACAGAAGAATGATGGATAGAGACAGTAGAGTCCAGTAGAGACAGAATAATGATGGATAGAGACAGTAGAGTCCAGTAGAGACAGAAGAATGAGGTATCGAAGCTGTTTTAAAGACTTGGATTGAACTCAAGGAAACACTGTTAGTCATGATGCTGTCATCAATACAGACAGATCCAGAGACACACCCTGAGTGAAGGGGGGAGGAAGGAAAGGACGGGAAATAGCCTAGGATGAGTAAAGGAAGGAAAGAAGGCAGGAAGCAAAGGACGGGAAATGAAGGGTAAAAGAAGGAAGCAAAGGAGGAGAAATAGACTCGTAGTAAAGGGAGGAAGCAAAGGAGGAGAAAAAGACTAGGAGGAGTAAAGGAAGGAAAGAGGAAATTAGGCAACGGATGGGAAATAGACCTGGAGGAACCAAGGAAGGATGGGAGAAAAGGAAGTGGATCTGGGGGAGCAAAGGAAAGAAGGGAAATGGACCTGGAGGAGCCAAGGAGAGAAGGAATTAAAGAAGCAAATGATAAGGAGGAGCAAAGGACGGAAAGAAGGAATTAAGGAAGCAAATGACCAGGAGCAGCAAAGGAAGAAAGGAAAACACAAAAAAAGACGTTAAAAGTGTGAAAAATGGGATTCTTGAGTTTTGTGATGAGAAGGAGGAGTAAAGGAAGAGTAAAAGGAAGTGAGATGGAAAGGTATCGAAGTAAAGACGGGAAGAACGAGAAAGGAAATAAAAGTTTTCTAGAGTTTGGGATTGAGGGAGAATAAAGAGGGGGCATGGAGAAAGGAAGTAAAAGATAAGAAAAGTAACAAGAACAAGTAAAAGAAAGGGAATGGGAAAAGAGGAGGAGGAAAGGGTGGAAGGAAGGAGGAAAGAAGTGGAAGGAGGAAAAAGGCATCAGAGGTTTGGGAGTAAAAAAGAAACCAAAAAAGCGAAGAAAAGAATGAGGAAGGGAGGAAAAGACAACAAACATTTTACAAGACAAAAGAGAATTGAGGGAAGGACACAGAGAGAGAGGAGTGATGGAGGAGCTATGAAAAGGTCAAATAAAAGAGGAGAACCACACCCATAGAGAGAGGAGGAGGAGGGATGAGGTAGATGAGAAGGGAGGGAGTAAGGAAAGGACAGGAGGAGACAGGAGAGGAGACAGGAGGGGATTTCTGAAGCTAAACGATAAACAGACTCACAACTAAACTAATTTATTCTGCAGACTGAACTCCAATAAAGAAACGTCACAGAATAAAACTGTATTTATTTTATAAACACAGAACCAGAGAACAAGAGAAGGGAAACAGTTCCTCTGGAGAAACTCAACACAAGAGCCGTGTTTATTCCTAAACCTCACTAAGTATTTCACCAGCAGCAACATAAGCTGTCATATGAACCGTGAGGAGACGTCCTCCTCCTGACTGCGTCCCACCGCCTCCTCCATCTCCCCCCAACTACTCCTCAATTTATGTAAAAAGAGGAGAACGGAGCTTCAGCTTCAGACATGATGGTTCTGACAAACTAAAACAGAAAACTCGACGCCACCATCAGAAACATGCTGTGAAACAATCTGACGAGCATCATGAGGCCTTAAACAGTGTGGAGACAGTAACTAGGTCAGAGACATGAGGACACATGAGGACACAAGGACACATTAAGGGACACAAGAGGACACATGGAGACACAAGGACACATTAAGGGACACAAGAGGACACATGAGGACACAAGGACACATTAAGGGACACAAGAGGACACATGGAGACACAAGGACACATTAAGGGACACATGAGGACACAAGGACACATTAAGGGACACAAGAGGACTCATGGAGACACAAGGACACATTAAGGGACACATGAGGACACAAGGAAACACAAGGACACATTAAGGGACACATGAGGACACAAGGACACATTAAGGGACACAAGAGGACTCATGGAGACACAAGGACACGTTAAGGGACACATGAGGACACAAGGAGACACAAGGACACATTAAGGGACACATGAGGACACAAGGACACATTAAGGGACACAAGAGGACTCATGGAGACACAAGGACACATTAAGGAACACAAGAGGACATTACATTTATAACTAATTTATGAATTAGTTATTTCATCCATCATCCAGTGAGAGGAGACTTTCACGTAAAACATTTTTCTTTTAAAAAGGAAATCATTTTGTGCACGAATGAATATAAAATGTTTTGTTTTCTTCTCGTATATTGTCTCTGACGACCCTGCAGGAGTGAATCTAGCGCTGCTGGCAGCTTTAACAATTACAGCCCTGCAGCCACAGACCTGTTAATCATCTCTCTCTCTCTCTCTCACACTCTCTCACTTCTCTCTCACTCTCTCACACTCTCTCACTCTCTCTCTCTCTCACACACACTCTCTCTCACACTCACACTCTCTCTCTCTCTCTCTCTCTCACACACACACACACGGGGAGCAAAGACTTAACATTGTCAACCTTTTTTTTTCTTTGTAGTTAATGGGGGCAGTGTCTAAATATATTTATAATGCCGCTATAGTACCTATATGTGAACAAGACCACAAGCGAGGAGATTGGCCATTTCTATAATTAATGCTTGACATCGGTGCCACCGGGTCGGATTCTGCTCAAAATCAGATGAAATCATGCAGATTCACCACAAAAGTCCTTCAGCTCAGACTCCAGCAGTGACCAGTCTGCCGTGGACAGACTCAGATCCAGCTTCGCTGCAGCCTGCAGATCCAAGCCAGGCCCGGAGCAAGGCTTCACCTCACTGCTCCACTGGTTCCTACTGGGAGCAAATATCGACGCCACGCTGCTGGAGGCCAAGGCCGTATTGCTGGGCCCGCTGGTGGGAAGGGAGGCACGGGAGAACCAGAACCAGGACTGAGCGGAGCAGAAGGTCAGGCCCCTGCTGCAGTAAAATTAGAGGCTTTCTAAAAGGGACTCTGGTGCTAAGAAACACTGCCACTGTCATCCACAGGGACCGCCAAAATCCACACAAATTGAAAGTTCCTTGAAGTAACATTAACTTATTAGGAATGTAGAAATATGTGTGGTGCATCAGGCTGACATATTGATGATTTCTTTCGTTCGGTGAACCCCATTACATTCTGTCATCTGTTTCTGCTGATAATTGACAAACTATATTATTACTTGAATGTACTAGCTGTAATAATAGTTAAATATTTATTTTATCTTCCCGTTTACTGATTTTGGAACTGTGTATAAGCACAATGAGACTTCTGCCACTGACTCAATATGAAAGTGGTGATTCAAATCCCATCACAACAATTGAGATTTCATTTGAACTACTTTCTCATTAGAAGGAAGATCCAAAGTAAACAATTTACAGCGATGTACTAAAATATATATATATATATATATATATAGATCTCTCTCTCTCTTCTCTGACGTTCATTCGTCAGTAACTCAAGTCCACCTGTTTTCTGTGCTTTCAACTGAATCTCACGATCTTCATCATATGCCTTAAGTCTTCAGACTCTGTTCAGCTTCATCGTCTCGAAGTTTTACTTCCAGTATATACTGATGTTAGTAATTTACATTTTATATTTATTCTTATTTATATTCTATTTTTTACTGGTGTCAGCATTACTTAATAATTATTATTCTATTGTTCATAAAGGTTTATATTTGTATTGTTATTTTTTTGTGATTGTTCTTTGATCAACAAATTAATAATTATCATATCTTATATACTGACGATAGACAATATGACAAAACAGAAAACAAAACAAGATTTTTAATAAATATAAATATATTTCACCTTCAGTTTAAATTAGAGCGTAAGAGTCGACGCAGCGAGCTCTTGTTTCTCTTCGTAACAAAAACAAAACAAAAACAATAATAATAATCTCCTTTATGGAAGCTGGTGAATCCGTTTATAAATTATTGTTTGTTTTTTTTCCTCCCAAAACTCTCAAACATCCTTTTTCTGTTTGTCCAGAGAGCAGATTGTGATCCAATCAGCAGGAGGATGATGATGATGATGATGATGATGATGATGATGATGATGATGAGTTCAGGTGTCGTCAGTGAAAACTTGTCCCAGGACGGAGAGTCGGGCGCTGAACCCCTGGACGGGGCAGGACAGCGTGGGCGTCTTCTTCCTGCCTGGTTTCAGAGCAATGCTCTCCGATTGGCCGGAGGGAGGGGCCTCTGCCTGTTTGGTCTTTGATTGGCCGCCGGGCTCCGACAGGCCGAGCAGGATGTCCCGGAGCTCCTGGCGGTCCTGGGCGTGGCGTCCGCAGCAGTAGAGCGCCGCCGGGTCCAGAGGGTGAGCCTCCGTGTTGAAGATGAACCCGCCCGCCCCTAAAACGCACCGCCCCCCCTCTCCGCCTTCCTCCCAGGACCCGTCACCCTCCGCCCCCCCGCCGTGCAGGAAGTGGGCGGGGTCAAAGAGCAGGTAGAGGTACTTAATGGTCTCGGCCAGGAAGAAGGACTCCATCCGGTTGTCCAGCTGGTGATCTCGGAGGTCTTTCACCTGCAACGACAACAACACTTTTATTTTAACTTTAGTTTTTCTTTTTTTTCTTTTTTTTTTTCGTGTGGATATATTTTAACCAAAACAATTATAATTAGACAAAAAGAAAAAAGAAAAGAAAACCATTATTGTTTTAAAACAATTGGTCTATTAATTTAATTAATTAGGTGAGAAAATTATTGCAAATAATGTGGCAATTAATTGTCATTTAAAAAGCAATAAAAGCCTAAATTATCAATGTGAAGATCTCATGTTTTTATCATTGTACGTTAAATATCTGACAAATTGAAGTACTTTCAGAACATTTCATAGACTAAATGATTAATTAACTCCTCGAATAAATACGTTATTGTCTATTAATAGTCATATGTAGCAGCCCCAGTAGATTATCCACTGACTTTTAAAGGTATTAACAAAAAGAATCTGAGGGGTATTTAGCTGGTTGCAATCTGCTCCATCACCACTAGATGCCTCTAAACCTCCGACACTGTTGCTTTAAACTAAGATACGTATGTCTCCTCTCTCACGCTGGCGTATCCGCAGGGTGTCTTGGTGATCTTCTCGATGGACTCCAGAGCGTCGAGGCCCAGCTGCAGGTAGGTGTGGTCACCTGTCGCCCTGAACAGGTACATGGCGCTCTCGATCAACTCTGGAACCAACAAACACAGAAACACTCATCAGCTGGTTTTGGAGCAAAGGCTCCCTGACTTTCAAAATAAAAGCCTGCAGGTTTAAAATCCTTTACGTGAAGCTTTTTAATCAACAATTACACTTTATTCAACCTGTAACATTATGTCTAAGTGTGCTGATATGGGGTCGGTGGACTGACCTGGTCTCAGTGGGTACCCCTCTCTCTTGTCCACAGTGTAACCCTGAGGGATGCTGTAAAACTCCGGCAGACCTCCAAACTGTCTCCACACCGAGTAATAGTTCTGGAAAGTTCTCACAGCGGCGTCCAGGTTCCCCAGGAGGGACTGAGACAGAAAAGGAAAATGAGTATCCGTGCCTCGAGTCAGGACTGTGTGCGTGTTTTCAGTGTTCTGGTTTGTACCTGCAGGCCGGGCCAGAAGGCCTCCAGAGACTGGAAGACGGGCATGGAGACGGTTCCTTTGTGCATCTGGACCCACAGGTACCAGTCGTCGAACCGGGTGTAGTTCTGAATGGCCCGGTCGTATTCTGAGAGGAACAAACTGTCAGTTAAGAGTCATTTTATGCATTTACGATTTGCAGATTCGTTCGTCAGTCTCTATCTGTCTGCCGTCAGGATGTAGGTTGTGTGGTGCCTTGCTCAAAGGCACCCCAAGGGAGGGGCAGTTGTTTTTGTTTTTGTTGTTGTTGTTGTTGTTGTTACCCCGGAACATGTCGAGCAGCTCCTCGTCCTGCAGCATGATGGCTCCTTTCACCAGATACTCAAAGTAGGAGTCGACCCCGGCTCCGATGCCGGCGTCCTGAGCGACCCACTTCTTAGACAGGATGTCAATGTGGTTCCCCACCTGGACAGAGAGACAGACAGAGAGACAGACAGGTGTCCACACGGTCCTCTTGTCCTTTATCTTCCTCCACTAGAAACTGTAAATCAGCAGTTTTGTATGTAAACGGCTGTTTATGTGCGTCAAATTTATACTGAAAAGCTGTTTTGTATGTAAGCTGTAGCTACTGTGGCTTTATTAATACGTTTCCATGGTTACCGAACTCAAAGCAGACAGACGAGTGGACTAGTTACCAGCCCGATGTCAGATCTGGTCCTCCACAGGGCTCTCAGGGCTTGGCGGGCCACGTTCTCAAACGTCTCGTCTCCTGTCAGTCGGCTCAGCGTGGCGAACTCCAGGATGAAAGTTCCCACGCCGGCGGTACAAGTGACGGGCGTTTCAGTGGGACTGACGCCTTTCAGCAGGTTCACCGTACCGTACGGCATGCCGGTGGGAGTCTGGAACGCTGCAATCATTTTAAGCAACGTGTCACGGCTGGAGCTGCTACAGCGCAGGGTCGATTATTCTGACTTGGTTCTTAATGATGTTACGGTTATTTCCATGATTTAATTCATTAATTTATAATACATTTTTATTTAATTTTTTCCAGCCAGGATAATCTCATTGATATTAGAATCTCTTTTATAAAATGCCCTGATGGCAACGTACAATTCACAGGAAACAAACAAAACAACCAAAAATGTAAAAAGGTTTTAAAAAACATTGAAAACGACTTAAAAACAAACCAGCATCTTTGATGTCCGTTCATATTTAGCTGTTAGCTTGTTAATATGAATATTAATAAACACAACCTGTGTTTTCTCAGACGTCTGCGTGTTGAATACATGAAGGAGTTTTCATTCGTCACCCATACTTTCTACTTGCAGTATTTCTACTTCTTACACACTCGAGAAGTTTTCTCTCTCGACTTCCTTCTGAGGTTTCACCTGTTAAACTTTATAAAGCTTACGTTTGGTTTGCTAGTACAAAATATTTACTGCAATTTACTATGTGTACTTGTATACTGTGTGTGTTTTATTACCAGGCAACAGTTTCCTGGCGGCGTCCTCGGCCATCCTCAGCAGCGGTCCTGAACACGGCCAACCGGGCTCCAGCTCCATCCCCCCCCGACCTGCCAACAGGTGAGCCGACAGCAGACCGCCCACCACTACACACACACACACACACACACACACAGTAAGAGAAGGTCCACACACACACACACGCACACGCGCACACACACACACACACACACACACACACACACACACACACGACTCTTTCGTCCGCTCTACCTCTGATGTTGGTTTCGAACACAGACGCGTTGACGTCGATGTCGAAGTCCACGGTGTCCTGGAGCAGCGACGCAACGCGCTGGAACTCCGTCTGGTTTCCCAAAACCTTCAGAGAAACAGGTTTTTTAAACGACACCTGAACACAGCATGACTCTTTAACTCAAGAGACGTTTGTTTTCTGCTAATAATCGGACGTGATCAAAGATGTTTACAGTATTAAAAGTCAAATACTTCTGAAGTCTTCATTTTTATTTATGTTTTGACGAGACTCTTTCTTAGACCTTACCAGCAGAGTGTCGAGAGCATCGATCAGAGTGAGCGAGAAACTGTTGAGCAAAGATAGGTGGGGAATATTTCATTATTGGCTCTTTTTATTTGAGAAAATATTAAATATTAACAAGCAAAATATAATAAGATCTTGACGAGAACAGAATTCAAAAGAAAAACCTGTCAAATAAACGATTTGAGAGAAATTAAAGTTTAAAAAGCAGCAATCAAAACCAAAATACATAAAAAAAATTCACAAATAAAGGGTGTGAAGAAAAATATATAACTTCATCAGTTAATTCTGTGTATTAATAGAATAATAAGGAGATTATTCATTATTAATTGATTATTCATTCGGCTTTAAGTGTTTCAATTTCTGAAAGAAAAGGCAGGAAAATTATCAAATTATAAAAACTCTAAATATGTTTTACTGTCAGACAAGAATCTTATTAAGTGTAAAGTAAAATATTTATAGTAATAATAAACTTTTATTCATAGAGCACTTTGAGACAATAGAATTAGACAATAAAAAAGACAGTAGATGATTAAATATAGAAGTGAAAGAAAGTGAAAATGAACCATTAAGAACATAAAAAAGGAGAAAAGTTACATTAATTACAAGTTAAATTAAATAAATAGTTTTTTCCTTCATGGTCTGTGATGTTCATAAATAAACACATTGCAGTATTTTTTCATGTACTTCTTCAGCTCTTTTACTTTGATGATGTCACCTTACCTGCCCCAGGTGTCCTGTCCGTCACAGGTGAGTGGGCGGAGCTCGTCGTAGGGGAAAGCGTTGTCAAGGTAACTGTTGTAGGCGTGGTAGAACATGGATTTGATGCGCTGCCTGAAAAATGAGGCCGGTTACAGAAGATGCTGGTTAACGTGTCAGAGAGTGAGACTAGAGAGTGAGACCAGAGAGTGAGAACAGAGAGCGAGAACAGAGAGCGAGAACAGAGAGCGAGAATAGAGGGCGAGACCAGAGGGCGATCACAGAGTGATACCAGAGGGTCCAGAGAGACCAGACGGTGTGACCAGAGAATGAGACCAGAGAGCGAGAACACAGAGTGAGAACAGAGGGCGAGACCAGAGGGCGAGCAGAGAGTGAGGCCACAGAGCGAGACTAGAGAGTGAGACCAGAGAGTGAGACCAGAGAGTGAGACCAGAGAGTGAGACCAGAGAGTGAGACCCCAGAGAGAGACCAGAGAGTGAGATCAGAGGGTCCAGACAGACCAGAGGATGAAACCAGAGGATGAAACCAGAGGGTGAAACCAGAGGGTGAAACCAGAGGGTGAGACCAGAGGGTGAGGCCAGAGGGTGAGGTTTGTGCATTTTTCTTATTATTCTATTTTATATTTTGTTTATATTGTGCATTTTTTATATTTAATATTGCTTTACATGTATGTATAAATGCTGCTGTAACGCTAGCGAAAACCAGCCAATTAAAATGCAGCAAACACATTATAATATCGCACTAACAATACTTTTACTTAAGTAAGGTTTTAGTTGCTTATACTTGCATACTTTTACTGAAGGAAGGTTTTAAATGCAGTGTTTTCACAGAGTGGCATTAATACATTTCCTGCAGTAAACGATGCGAGTAACATCTGGGTGTGTTCCTGGTTGTTACCTGACAGCTGCCATCTCCTCCTCAGTGAACTGACGAGCCGCCGCATCGCTTAGCACCCAAACACACAGCGTCAGGAAGACGGGAGCGCGCATGGAGGGACACGAGCACACCCGGGAGCGAGCCGCGGGTGAACGCAGATGCAGAGAAATTAAATAAAACCCCCAAAGAAGTGAATGAAACACAGCAGCACAGGTGGGTTTTCTGTTGTTGTGGTGTTAGCTGCCCGGAAGTGAACAATGTGCGCATGCGTCGTCCGGTGCGCTGACGAGTAAATTAAATTGAGCTGCGTTCAAGAACACAGCGGATTCTTTCTTTTTTAGCAACGTTAGCGAACGTAAATATATCATCTTAAAAATCGTGAGAAACCGTGAGAGGATATTAAATAACCGACAACAGAAGAGCAACATAAGCTCGATGCTGTTATATATATATTTATTTATTTATTTACACGGTTCTTCTTGCTTGTTTGACAGTTTTTAATGCGTAGTTTGAGAAGTGTTTAAGAAAAAAACATTAAGAAACGGTCAACAAGTTTAATTTAATTTAATTAATATCCAATAAAGTAATATAATTATTAAGGCTCATAACAAAATCACATAGTAAATATTTGAAATAATAAATGGTTTATATATTTATATATTTTACACAATTTATTCGTGTGATTATTTAATTTCTAATATTTTTTCTGCAGCTTCAATGAACGATCATATTGGTCTTTTCCGTATTTAAGAAAAGATAAAGAATAACGGCTCGTGATCTACGAGGTATCGCCGAGAGCACGTGACATCTCCTTGTTAGTACGTCATCACGTCTGGCTGTTACCATGGACACAACGCTCCTCAACAGAAAAAGATCCTCAAATAAAACTGCGGTCATTAAAACTGCATGGTCGCGTGAGTACAACCTTGAGTAGTGTATTGTAATGTACATTTAATAGTCACTCATTTATACCTTATTTTAACCGTGTGTTGTTCTAAAGTTATAACGTTATCTTTATTTAAATTATTATTTTAAATAATTTGTATTAATAATAACGACAACATGTTTACACTCTAAAGCTATATAAAAGTACAGTCACCTAAATGTACTTAAAGTATCCAAAGTAAAGGTACTCACAACGCAGAATGGCTCTATTCACAGATGGTGTATATTATTATAATATTGTATTGATATGTTTTTATACATGTAACGTTAGCGTGAAGAGCATTTGAATGTTTGTCGATGTGGAACCAGTTTTAGATACTTTGTACACTGCTGGATAGACTGGTAGTATTATAGTACTGCATCATATGTTTCTTCAAATGTAACTACAAGTGTCAAATACATGTAGTGCAGTAAAAAGTACAATACTTCTCTCTGAGGTGAAGTGGAGTAGAAGTATTACGTGGCGTTAAAATTAAATATTCAAGTTCAGTATAAGTATGTCAGCACTTTACACACCGTTACTAATTTAATTGCAATAATATCACGCGACTGTACTGTACTTACATATTGGTTCCAGTATTAAGCACCCAGTAAGTACTTTATTTACACCCCATATGTACTAAACCATTACACAGTACTACATAGGTTTAAATCTCAAGAGTTACTGAGTTATTCATGTATTTCTACTTATTGTGTATTTTCTTGAGTTCTCTGTGCGTGTCCAGATGTGATTCATGATGAGCTGCTGGTCGTTTGTATAAACTTCACATTTCATACTTCGCTAAAAGATGGAGACGGTACGGGAGTCAGACGGGGAGGAGAGAGTCAGAGGTGGAGCGACACTAAAGGAGGAAGAGGAGGAGGCAGAGGAGGAGGAAGAGCCGACAAAGACGAAGGAACCTCTCCATGTTTCAGCTCTTCGTGAGCTTATGTGAGTGAATAAACACACTCACACATACTCACACACACACTCTCTCACACACACACACACACACACACACACACACACACACACACACACACACACACACACACACACACACACACACACAAACACTCAAGAAGTATTTCAGGGATTAAAACCATTTTTATAACCCTAACCCGACAAAACGTGAATACGTGAACTTGGGCTCCGGGAGAACGGTCTGACATGTTATAGACCAAAACAATTAATCAAGAAAATAACAGGCAGATTAATCGACAATGAAAATAATTACCATCAAATAATTGTTTCGTCTGTAAAGTCACGATAACGATTGATTCGATCAACGACACGAGGAGAGAAACAGGAAATCCTCACATTTGAGAAGCTGCAAACAGAGAATATTTTTAATGATTAACTGATTATTGCATTTTAATTGATGATTAATCAACTACAGGTCTGATTAGGTCACATGAGAGCATGATTAACTCATTTTTGGAAACAAATAAGGAAAAAAACAAAGTACGTTGAAGTTATGATCGTGTATATTGACCTCACTTATTAATAGTTTCAGAAAATGGTTTGTAATTTGAAGGAATATTATTATTCCAGAACAAGTTTTCCAAAGTTTGACACCTTCTGGGCTTCTGACCTACAGATATTTAAAATACATATTTTTACAGGTCAATTTCAATGTCTGGTTTATAAGGTCACAGAAACCTTATTGAAACTAAAATCCGCAGATGTCATGAGTCAAGGTGTGTGATGTTTAGATATGTATTCATGTCAACAGCCTGAAGCTGGACGATGAAGACGAGTTGTGTCCCGAGTCCTACAGGGTGAACTCCCCCAACGAGACTCGACTGTTGGCCATCGCCGACAGCTTCCAGCGTCAGTATTCACACATGTATCCCCTCCGCAAGCCGCTGCTCTTCTGCCCAATCAACGAATGTGGCGTTCAGGTAACACGAACAATCCAACTCTACGACACTTGTTTCTCAATCATCTTCCTTTTCTTTTCTTTTCTTTTTTTTTCTGTCTCCAGAAGAGAAATGTGCGTAAGATAGAAAAACTATTCTGGTAAACCATTTTCAAAGTTTTTGAAATTAAAATGTGGATGAATCTATGTATTGTTTTTATTTTTTGTGAAAACAGGTGACATTTCTTTTTGTGATTTTTATTTATTTATTTGTTGTGGGTTTTTTTAAGTGTTTGTTATTGTAATATTCGTTTTAGCCACAAGAGGCAGAACTACCTCATGTTTTAAATGGGCCTAAAATCATTCATGTTTTCTTCCAGGTGAGTTTTAATTAACAGACTAAATGAGTGTTGGAGAGCATGGAGAAGATAAAACTCACCTGGAAGCTTGTAGTTCTGTTCTGTTCAGCCTCTTGTGGTCAAACTGAGTATTACAACAACAAACACTTCCTGAAAAAAATGTTCACCTGTTTTTAAGTCATAAACACAGGAGAGAAAAGAGTTTAGATCAGACTTTGAAAAGAAGATGATATTGTTTTTTCTCTCTTGCCTCTCTGGGCTTCAGTAGAAAAGCCACTTTGTCCTCAGATCATCAAATTATATGTGCACCTCTGTCTAATTTCTGTGTGTGTTTTTTTCTAATATTCAGAAGTTTGTGTCCACGACTCTTCGGCCCACACCGACAGACTATCCTGAACTTTTCACCTGGCAGGGCTGCGCCTCCTTCGTGGCTGACTTCCTGTCTCTGGAGCCGCTGGAGCCGCCGGTGAACCTGGTGAGAAACTTTAAACACTATGTATATATATACTAGATAAAAATATATCCACTTAGTTTATTACAACTAGGAAACTTTCTAAAAGCTCTGATATCCAACGTAGCCAACGTGCCCTTAAATAAAAGAAACCAAATACGTTAATTAAATGCAAATTGAATGGATATATAAGGATTGTGTGTTTTATAACCCTCACACGACCAACTTGTCAGAGTACGTTAACGTCATCTCTGATATTATGTAACGGTGTTCTGAAAAGAATATCTCGTCTTCAACATGGTTTCTTGGTTTGGTTTGTTCTCACTCATCAATATATGTCAGACTTTGTCTGGACTAGAACAAAGACTTATTTCCATCGTTGTCCCTGGGGGTTTGTTTTGAACCCATTGAGGGTTCAGGAGCTTTAAGATACTAAGATTCAACTCCAGAGGCCATCGCAAACTTAAATGTATAATGTTTTTGTCAACAGACAAACATAACACTGATTACACACACATAGTCTTGAAAAGGAAATATGAAAAGGTTAATTTCAGGGAATCTCCAAAGATGGCTAAAAGTCGTGTGGACGATAGGTTTAACGGGTATAATGATAACAAGCATTATTTGTTCTTTCTCATAGTCATCTAGTGCTGAACATTTCTAAAGTGTGGGGAACTGTGGGAGATGTCCTGACTTTTGGTCACAAGGTGAAGGTGTGTGTGTGTGTGTGTGTGTGTGTGTGTGTGTGTGTGTGTGTGTGTGTGTGTGTGTGTGTGTGTGTGTGTGTGTGTGTGTTGCTGTCCCAGCCCAGGTTCCTGTTCTCCTCTAGCTTGGTGCTGCAGAGTCAGAGAGCCTCGTGTCTTGACTATGCCACGCTGCTGTGCAGCCTGCTGCTCGGCGTTAACTACGACGCCTACTGTGTCAGCGGCTACGCCGTCAAAGAGATGTGTCTGCTCGACCGGAGCTTGCTGGACTGCCCCCTGCTGAACACCGAGGTCCAGGTACTTGTACGTGACAGCTGCATAATCACCCAACATATATAGGGGGCGGGACATGTACAATGTGTCGGCTTTGGTTTGTGCTTTGTGTTTGTACGTGCAGAGTGAGGTCTCCGAGCAGGAGCTTCAGGAGAATAAATACTTGGTGAAACCTCTGAAGGAGCCGAAGAGTCGATTTTTGATGCAGCAAGAGAAGAGGAAGAAGCAGGACGCAGAGACGCAAAATTTAGAAGAGGTAACCAAACCAACACCGGCTGTAGATTCACTGGAGGACCAGAACAATGAAGAACTGCAATGTGTAGAAAATGCAAGTGCGAAACCCCTCTGTCTCTGACCTTTGACCTCTTCCTTCACCAACAGGGGAGCGAGCAGCGACCTGCTGACCCCCTGCGAGGGCTGCGGGTGCACTGTTGGGTGTTGGTGCTGTCGGGGTGTCGGAGCGTCCAGGAGAACTTCTTCATCGACCCGCTGACCGGGAGCCGCTACGCCACCGACGATGACCACTTCCTGGGCGTCGAGAGCGCCTGGAACCACCTCAACTACTACGTCAACATGCAGGACTGCAGGAACGGCTGCGCTGTGAGTCCACGGCCATATAAAATATATATATATATATATATATAGTATATGTCTATATATGTGTGTGTGTGTGTGTGTGTGTGTGTGTGTGTGTGTGTGTGTGTGTGTGTGTGTGTGTGTGTGTAGGATATGGTGTACGACCTGGAGGATCTGAAGACGTGGGAGCCGGTCCTGTACGGAGCAATCAGCAAAAAGCAGCTGATTCTTGATGTCTTGAAGAAAAAGGAGACTGAGATGATGAGCAAAATCATCAATAATCCTGAGGAGGTGTGTATGTGTGGTTTTCTGTGTGTGTATGTGTGTATGTTTACAATTGTGTAAATGTGTGTGTTTTGTACCCTCATCTTGTGT
Organism: Ophiodon elongatus; assembly: GCA_016806645.1. Taxonomy (NCBI): domain Eukaryota; kingdom Metazoa; phylum Chordata; class Actinopteri; order Perciformes; family Hexagrammidae; genus Ophiodon; species Ophiodon elongatus. The sequence continues at coordinate 584,647 of JACSYO010002163.1, forward strand.
AGCAGTTCTGTAAGTGAATATTTACACTTAAGATGAGACACTTACAGGCTCTGATCAATTTAGAGATATTGGTGTATTTATCTTCCATAACGCGTCTTCTTTCAAACTAGTGGAAAACATTTATTTTACTACCTTGTCTGTTTAGGTCTGTAGATTTCTCCTAAATTCACCAAAAGTTACCATTAGATAATGCATCATTTGCATATTTAACCACAACATTTCAGAAAACTTGTAATACAATAAATAATCATCTTAATGTCAGTAATGAACTGGTGAAGTTTCATGTAGATATCTATTAGTTAATTTCTTTACCATATTCACCCCTAGTGTCTTCAAAATATCTATAATTTAACAAAACATCTCTTCAAAGGCCGTTTTCTCTCAATGAGTTTGTTCTCAGACTCTGATCCAGAAATCTCCTCTTCAGCAGTTCTTACATCCACCAAACTTTACACTTTCATTCCTTTCTATATTCTGAAGGTTTCTACAGAGGGGTTTGTTCACATATCATTCAGAGCCTCATTTATACAATATTTATTACTAAAAACATGGAGAAAATAGATTATTTTTATGGAATTTTATTTAAGTGTTCTTACTGCTTTCTCTCATCAAAGTCATTTTCCTATAGTATTTGGACATGTAAACGGCCATATATATTCATGACATTTGACACGTAGATTCTTTGATATGTATAAATTAATATTACTTACACTTTGATGGTGATCGCCGAAGAAAATGACAGCGAAAAAGTCAGAACCAGGCCACCTCACCAACTGCAGCATTTACATCCATGTCTCCTCTGTACTTGTATGCCCATTTATACTTTGCACATAAAGAAATCAGATGAAGCTGGACCTGCCTCTGCTTCATCTTGTGAGATTCATTCAGCTGTTTATTTTGGGGGGGAGGAGGGAGGGGGGGGACTCCAATGTCGTAATGCTGATTATCAGAGCTGGGATGAGAGAAAAAGAATGCCTGAAACATGATTTTACCTTTATAAACCCAACTGTTGTTGTTCGTTCTGAAGGAGGAGGAGAAGCCCCGTGTTTTTGAGATGCCACGATCTTGGATCAGTTACATCAGCATCTCAAAAGAAGGTACAGTTACTCTACTTGAGCACTATTTACCTGACGATACAGTGAAGTGGTCACCGAAAATGTACAGTTCGTGTTTCCATGTCATTACATCTATAAAGATGGAGACATTAAAGCATGAAGACACCTGAATGAGTATTATTCAAAGGTGCTGCATCTCTTTTCCCCCTCAGACCTGGAGAGCCGCTGGCCGGGCCGACAGAAGGTGACCCGCTACAGGAATGCAAAGCTGGAGGAGTTCGCTCAGTACCTGAGGTCAGACGGTCTGGTTCAGAGACTGACCACATACAGAGACCTGGACTGTGAGTGGAACTTGTGAGCCTCAACAGAGACGTTTCTTTTATTCTTCAGTCATCTTGGCTGTTACATTTTGGCAAAAGTGTGAATTTCATTTTGGCAGTTGAACGTCAGCTCCTATAATGAGTCTATAATAAAGTGTGTAGCCAAGATACAGACACACTTAAGGCCAAAAATGTCCCATTGAAATCAGGCGGCAACCTCCGGTTCTTTTAAGTGAAGTCAAAGCTTCATGTGTTAACGCTGTATTCTCTCTACTGTCCACCAGGGGGCGACTCCTCTGGTTGTACAGAAGTCTATGAGAAAATAACTCTACTTCTCTCTTGATTTATTCCCTCAGTAAACATTGTAAACATGAGTTTATGGTCTCAATCTCTAGTTTCAAGTCTTCTTCAATACAGCATGATGTTCATTTAGTAAATTGTGGTTCATTTAAAGTAAAATAGACCATAAAGCACGGTATGCTTTAGGGTGGGGCTACAAGGTGATTGACGGGTCTCTACCAAAGACGTATACGGCGTCTCTACGTCACTCCTCCTCAGTCCACATATGGTCATTTGATCCGGACTGAAGTTGTTTAAAAGATTTAACTTCAGTGAAAGCGAATTTTATATATATTTTTGATTCCATGACAACAATGGCATTATGTAAACAAACAGGCATTTAAAGGATTAACATTCTGTAAACTAATAAAAGTTACTTGACTTTTAAAAGGTGTGTGTGTGTGTGTGTGTGTGTGTGTGTGTGTGTGTGTGTGTGTGTGTTGAAGGCACTGAGGAGGTCATGGTGAAGGAGTGGTATCAACACAGAGACGACCACCTGGAGGAGAGCGAGGTCAACAAGGTCGACAACTTGACCACAGAGCGCTTTAAACGTGGACGACCTTTTCACCTTTTACGTAAATATTAATAACAACAATAATATTGTTGCCGTTTAGTTTAAACCTCACGTCCCCACAGACCGTGAATGTGTTCGGAAACTAAACAAACAAACAAACAGAAACCTGTGCAGGAGGACAGAGGTTGTTTTATGACGGATATCTTCTCTTTAGATTCTTTCCCCCTGTTGTTAATTCTTCATTATCCTCCTTACATGTGAGCTACCTGGCACACAAGGTGTCCCAGTTCTATACGACATACTAATAATTCTCGCTAAAAACGTTTGTGTGTTTGTTTTCATCACAGATCTTTAAAGTTTAAGTTTGAAGTTTGATGTCCACCGTGTATGAAAGAGTTTCCTGTGAGAAAGAAACATAAAAGTAAAGAACAGTGCACTTCTCCGTTTAATCCTGTAAATACAGTTTTTTAGTCAATTAAAATGCTGCAACTACAAATTAGACACATTGTAGCAAAAAACACAACTCTGAATTTTCGAGATTAAAGTCATACATTTACGGGGAAAAACTCCATTTTAATATTCTCTGAGATTATAAAGTCATGAATTTACGGGAATTTCTTTTTTTGCTGTTGTTTTTGTCAAGGTTGCTCAACCTGCTCACACAAAGTTTTAAAAAGGAAATGTGCAGGAACTCAGTGAACGGAAGTCAACAGGCTTTTTAACCGGTAAAGTCTCCCCTCAGTCCACAGGTTCTCGTCCCGCAGCGCTGAGCACGAGATGCGGTTCAGCAGCGCTCACGTTGAAGATCTGGTGCGGAGGCTGCTGTCTCCGGGCGAAATGACGGAGACCTTCGAGGGCCGGAGGGACTTCCTCTTCTACCGGCATGTCGTCTTCGACCCACGTGTCCAGTTTTCAAAACCAAATTCCAACAAAGATCTGGATGTTAAACTGCTGCAGGTAAGAAATATGTAAACGAGAAGAGTAAAAGATTTAACATTATTTCATAAATGATATCAGTAGCTCATGATAATTTGTAGCATTTACATCTTTAACCAAACATTTTTTCAGACTGTATATATATATATATATATATCATTGTGCTGTGTGTTGATAAATCTATGGCCGCATACAATGTTACATATTTTCTTAATGTCAACAAATCCAATGAAAAGACCAAAACCAACAACATGTTCGTCTCTTTGAACTCTCACTTCCTGTTTGTGTCCTTCGGCTCCGAGCCCATTGGTTTCTGCTGAAAACATCAATCTTTAAAAACACAAATCTGTAGTTTCATCAGTGATTCACTGTAGTTTTTTTAATATATATTTTTTTTATCAAACTCAGAATAATCAGAATCAGAATAAACAATAAACGATCAGAATCAGAAAAGAGTCAGAATTAACCACAGTGTGACGATGATGATGATGATGATGATGATGATGATGATGATGATGATGTATGTGCGTGCAAACAGAAAGTGGTGGAGCGTTTCCACAGAGACAGATCCAAACCGGCCAACGCAGACGTGGCCGAGCGAGTGTTCCTATTGGCTCAAAAACGGATCAAGGTGACCTATCATTTAGAAGATCACAGCTTTATCGCCTCAAAGAGGAGCTTCGTCAAATCGTGTATGTCAACGGAAATGACGAAGGCCAAGAACTTCATGGCTGACGTGGTGCAGAGCTTCCAGGTACAGACACGACAAAACACACAAGGAGACACGTGGTAACAGTAACATTGTTTCTGAGAGATCATTTGTGTCTGTGTGTGTGTCTGTGTCTGTGTGTGTGTGTGTGTGGGGGGGTTCAGGTGGATCAGGAGCCTCTTGAGAGCCGGGTCCTGAGAAAGATGCTGCTGGACCTGGAGAAGGACGAGGTTAAGGTGCTTCTCCAAATCAACAAGTCTAAGAAAGAGGTAGCCGCAGCAGAAAACTTAGTATTCAGAGATTCTGGATTTTGGAATGACAGACAATTATGTTGAAAACCCATATCGTCCAGAAAATGTTATTCCAAGCAGATAATTTTATTAAACATGTCTGGAAATTATCTTTTGTCGCAGACTCTGGGGTGAATTTGACAAAGAATGGATCGCGGCCGCTTATAGCCCCATGAATCGTGCATCATCAATATCTGCACCGTCTCAAAGTCCAATTTACAAAAGATTTTCCTCTCGTGATATTAAAGCACAAACATGCCCATTAAGTTATGTAGCTGAGTGAAATTTGGCCTTTTTGTGGAGGAAGAGGAATGAAATGATTTGCTTATTCTAATATATATATATATATACATATATATTTCTTTTCTTTTTTCGCACGTATTTTCAGAATTTTTGGGGAGCTTTATTGATTTATTTTCATGACACAAATTGTAATTTCTTCCTGTTGCTGCACCCCAAAATAAGTGGAGCGTGACGATAGTTGCTGTCATGATCACTGGAACGTTTGGATGATCTTTGGGAATTGGACTGTTAAAGGTGCATTTCACCCTTTGAGCTGCTTTGATAAATACATTTATTTGTACAGGTTTAGAGAAAGCTGAGCAATTATTTTGTGAATTCACCCCTCGGTCTGGTCTAACCCTCACCCACATTGCCTCTGGTCATAACATTTCCCCCCGTTCACCACCTGACAATGTGATGAACCTGGGAACGTTCCATGACAACAGCACATTATTCTCAAGTTAAGGACCACTCCTGTGTGAGCAGGTGAGCGGCATCATGGCCTGCAGAGAGCGGGAGAAGCAAGACGTTGGGCTTTCCTTCTCCCCATGGACGTCAACCGGAGCTGCCAAGGCCCGCAACCAGAGACAGGAAATGGTGAGACACACACGCACACACACCAACACACTGAAACTATAGCAGCATGTACATGCACTGCCGTTGCCATCTATCATTGCTTATCATCTATCTCCTAACCTACCTCATCTTACTTATTTACCATATCTACAATATTTACCGACCCACTGAATAGTTCCTATTTATAAAATACATTTAAAATTGCCCCCTTTCAACAATGTAATATTCAGTTCAAACCGCAAAAAGTAACACTTTTGTTCGGCAAAAGTAGGCGAGCCGAGCAAGTGAACACACCTTTACACACTGGTGTCGGTGACGTCTTGTGTCGACCCGTTGTGCCGTTGTAGGAGCGCCAGGCTGCGGAAGAGCAGATGTGGCTGCAGGAGAGGAAGAAGGACATCCTGGCTCCCCTCCTGATCCGGCTGGACAACCCAGAGACTCTGAGCCCCACAGACGCTAAGCAGCTTTACCAGGACTGTTTGGCAGAGTGCAAACAGAGACTGGTGGAGAAGGCCAACCTCATTCAGACACTCTATGAAAAGGTACAGCACCAGTTTATATCCCTTTCCTACTGCACAAAACACAAAACACAGACAAAATGACCACAAAGAGACACTAAAGAAACTACAAAGAGACACAAAATGACCACAAAGAGACACTAAAGAAACTACAAAGAGACACAAAATGACCACAAAGAGACACTCAATAACTATAGAGACTCATAATCCACCCATGTAGAATCCTGCTGTTGCCTCTTTAATGACATTTGAAACATCCTGTTTTTGAAGTAAAGCAAAGCAAGGCAATTTTATTTATACTGCACGTTTCAGCAACAAGGCAATTCAAAGCATTGAGACAAAGTGCAAAAGAAACACAAAGTAAAAGGATATTTGAATAGAATTAAAACAGTTACTAAGAATGCAAGAGAGTAGAAAAATAACAAGCTATTATAGAATGAGAGGTATGAAATACAAGAATAAAAGTCACTATGTTTTCTACCTTATGAAACACACAATGCAATAAACAAAACCAAATGAGACCATGTGACTTGGATAGACTATTTTCACCCTGTAACCTGAGGCTTCTCATGACCCGAACTTTTAAGAACCACGTGAGTCTTTCTAGGTTTCCGCTGCACAACAGGCCAAAACAGCAATATAGACACGTCACTAATGAACAAATTACAGGCCCGTTTTTAAGTTAAATCTTTGAAAAAATGGTTTTCAAATGCTGAACAACTTCTTGGCACCAAGCCACTGTTTTGTTGTCAAGGTCTTCAAAGACATCCACTGAAATAGTTAGATCAGATCTCAGATTGACGTGGTCGACCACAAACATATTATTAGACCGACTGAAAAACTGGGTTGGACTTTCTGCCACAGTACAAAACTGGTTTGAATCCTACTTAAAAGACAGGGACTACTTTGTGTCTCTTGGTAATTATACATCTGAGCGGACAAATATGAAAATGCGTTGTTCCCCAAGGCTTCATTCTGGGACTTCTTCGGTTTAGCATCTTCATGCTTCCACTGGCTCAGATCATTGAGAACAATAAAATAATTATTCAGATGGCGTGCAGATTTACGTAACCAGCACTCAGTACATGTAAATGTGATGTAGTTGTTTTTTTAGCCAAGCAGGGAACGATTAAAAGTCAGCGCTCAACTTCAATCGGCATGTTTAAAAACCCCACAAACCAAGCCAGAAATCTAGGTGTAGTCATGGACTCAGACCTGAACATCAACAGACACATTAGGACAATTACAAAGCCAGCCTACTGTCACTTTAAGGACATATCAAGGTCCATGCATTTACTACTGTAACTGTGTATATACTGTAGGTAATGGACACATGCTATGTATCGTGTAGTAAATCATGCGTTCATGAAATGGGCACCTCAAAGGTGTAGTTTTGTTTTATTACATATAAAATGTGTGTTAAGGAGACACAAGAGCTGCAGATGAAACAACAGGGGTACCAGAAGAACCAGGCAACCATGGGGAAGCTGGAGAAGGACAAGTACCAGAACTACTGCTCTGAGAAAATACGACGAATACATGTCGCCAAGAAACGCCTCAGCATGTACTTACACACACACACGCACACACGCACACACACACACACACACACATTTTTACATTTTAACTTTATATAATGATGCAAAATGTTCCTCGGCTTTCACTGCAGAAAATGAACAGACAGCGCTTTGGCCCAACAGCTGATGTTTAATTATTTATGTGTGTTTTGTTTCAGGCACATGGAAGCAGCTCCTCTGGAGTTCCAGAATCTCAATCTGAGGCTGAGAAACGACCCTCGACTGGCCCCTCACCTGCCTGCTTTTTAAATACTATATGGAGTGTATAAATTATATACATGTACACACTTTCCTCAAGAGTATCATTCAGAAATCTTTCTTCACACGCGAGCATTTCTTTCTGTTTCCTGTGATGTGCGTCTTTAGTTTACAGTCCATATGTGTGAGATGATTCTTGAAACAAAAATGAAAATAATTACAAGAAAGGGGAAAAAAGACAGCCAGAAAGAGACATAAAATGACCACGAAGAGAAATAAGTTTGTAACAGTTTGTATTTACGAATGATAAAGTTGGTCTGTTCTTCCAACACCTGCGTCTGTGTGAAGGTTCCTTTAAAAGCAACAGCTGGATTTAGATAAACTAAATATGATACAGTATCTTAAAATAGACTTTAACAGAAAGAAATTTAAAATAAACTTATTTTAAGATAGTAAGACATTAGTTTGAGAAAGTTTTTCATTATTATGACGTACTAACTAATTTTTTTAGATACTAAATCATTAGTTTGAGATGCTAAGTCATTATTAAGTAAACTAAGTCATTATTTCGCAAAACCAAGACATTTTTGGAGATACTAAATCATTATTTTATAATGCTGAATCATTATTTTGAGATACTAACTCCTTATATTTGAGATATTAAGTTATTATTTTGAAAGAATAACTCATTATTTTGAAACACTAACTCATTATTTTGAGATACTAACTCCTTATATTTGAGTTATTAATTCATTATTATGAAAAAGTTTCTTATTATTTTGATATTCTAAGTTATCATTTTGACGTCATTTTTTTAAATGTTGGGTATTTGGGGTATTTTTGCTAATCTAAGTCATTATTTTGAAATATTAAGTCATTAATTTGAAAGACTAACTAATTAATTTGCTACACTAAGTCATTATTTTGAAATACTAACTCATTATTTTGTAATATTAACTCATTATATTTGAGATCTTAAGTCATTACTTTGAGAATATTTCTCATTCTGATTTACAGGGTGTTTATTTATTTGCTAGTTGGCACTAATTTATTTGCCAGTCTACACTAATGGACTTCCATACATGAAGTTACACAACCCCCCCAAAACACAGCTGGGAACGTATCCGTTCGCGCATGCGCTCTGTGGACATCACAGTATGAAGAAGAGTGCGGTGCACAAGTAGCGCCAGAGGTAAACAAGCGTTTGTGACGCTCCTGTCCCCATTGTGACGCTCCTGAAGACCCCCGAGGAGCGGAGACAGGTTGATAACACGCAGCGGATCCTCGTTTGAGTCCTGAGACTTTCAGACCTCGGGTTCGCGTCCAGCCGACGGCGGCTAGCTGTGTTAGCTCAGCGACCCACAGACAACTGCTCTGTTTTACTGCGCGCGCGTCCGACAACAACGTCAAACATGTGTACGTCCACTTCCGGAAGCAGCTGGAGTTCACGGACCCGTTGACCTTGAAGCTTTATGCATTTCGCTTCGTGTCGTTTCTTGCTGCTCTTTGGAGCGAACGCAGATTAGCTTCAGCGGTTTAGCCACTGTCAAAATATCTGAGGGGCGGGACTTGTTTGACTGACGGCAGCGGCGAGCAAATGAGAATCCCGTATTGGCGTCCTCCGCGGCCTGGGAACCAATCGGCTTCTTTCTAAGCGGAAGCAAGTAGATCAGAAACAGAAATGTATAAAACAACTTCATGTAATCGTTTATTTCATTGATGACGCGCCGCTTGAGTTTGGATGTTTTGTTTTTTTACGTTTGTTCCGACTCGTCGTCCACAATACATGTATGTTAATCTTTGTAAAGCCAGACGGAGTTAAAAGTTTGGCTGCAACCGTTACGTCATCACGTCACGACGCGTACAGGTGACGTAGCCTCTAAACGTACCGACACGCAGCTTTTATACCGTTTAACTTTACTTATAAAGTAAAACCATCTCAAACTGTACGAGTTTAGTCGCTGTTGTTGTACGTTTTTTATTTAATCTAGAATGTTTGACAACCTTAACTAGAGGACGGAGAAGTAAGTACGTGCGCGTGCTCGCGACGTCCGTTGCTGTCACCAGTCGCGCGCTTTTGGGGGTGATTCTCAATCACAGGTTTGTGAATATGAGAAAGATGATAAACAATGCAGTGGTGGACAAATATTCAGATTCTTTACCTCAGGAAAAGTACTAATACCACAGAAAGTATGCAAGTATTGTCTGCTAAATTTACTCAAAGTATGATGTAAAATAATCCATTTTGCAGTATGTTCACTGTCATTGTTTTACTATTATATCTGATGTTTCTGCTGCATCAATGTGTTTGTTTCATGTTGACTCCTTTTATATCCTGTTGGCTGGTTTAATATACATCAGTGCATCATATTCTATAAGATCATCACATGTTTGTATCCTGTGAGAACCACGTATCTTTAACACTTCATCCTTCAGTTTAACACAAATATTCATCATCAACACATAAAGGAACACTTCATCCTTCAGTTTATCACAAACATTCATCATCAACATATAAAGGAACACTTCATCCTTCAGTTCATCACAAACATTCATCATCAACACATATAACAATAAATAATGAAAACTTTAAATGTTTGTTAGAAAGTTACCTGAAGATTTAAATGCGATAAATTCAGAATAATTCTTTATAATAATAATAATTTCTCTCTCTCTCTGATTAAGATGAAGACACCCCCGGACAGGTCAGGAATCACCTTTGAGGTCGGAGCTCAGCTAGAAGCCCGAGACCGCCACAAGAACTGGTGGGGACACACACACACACACACACACACACACACACACACAGACAGTGACAAAAATGTGGGCACCAACATCATGATGTAAACACAGAGTCCAGCTCCTCTCGTCACCCCGTAGTCCTGATCTCTGTCCTGATGTCCGACCGTAAAGTCCAGCTCGAACCACGAAGGATCCAGGTCTCTGTGAAGACGTGGACTCAACAGAATCTCTACATCTTTCTTCATCGGCGGCAATCAGACCTCGGGTTCTTCTAGCTGCTGACCAAGAAGAGGAGAGACCACATCCCGCTTTAATCCAGGTTCTCACTAAAAAGCACTGGATAAAATTTGTCTTATGATTTTCGAGACCCCTGAATCTTTGCTCTTGAGGCTTGTCTGACCAACTTGTCTGGTTGGTCGGCCTTGGAGCCGTGATCGTCTCAAAGTCCCCACGCTTTCTTTTCTGATGTTGATGAATGTATGTTATATGACATAAGCTCTCTAGTAATAAACAAAAAAATAATGACGAGGAAATTCTCGGGAGCTGCCGTCCGCAAACCGCCGATGTAACGCAACTTAAAAAATGGAGACCTTCCCCGATTTCCTCGGTTGCATGGATAGATTTCTATGTAAGGAAAATCCAGGGGAATCCTACAGCGCCAACACTGTGCAGCACCAGCTAACGTTAGCTAACGTCATCAGACGACTGGCGCCCACTGCAACACAAAGTCCGATAAGTTTTATCACGTGAAGCCAAACGGGAACGTGACCGACGTCGAGGGAGAAAACTAGGCTCAACATCGGCCTTCGATTCATGGAGGTCTGGGATCCAAACCGACACCCAGCTGGACGATCGATCGAGTTCAGTCGCTCTTCGCTGACTGCATTTCCCTCAACGGCCACCGGTGTCAGGGTTTTCTGAAAATTCCACATCGTTCCTTTAAGTTGTTTGAATATTATTTGAGACTTGAAAACATTCCTTTGTGTTTGAATCGACTTCTCCTCACTTCATCTTTTAGAAAGTGATAATCTTTTCTTTTTTTTAGGTACCCGGCCACAATCGAGAAAATCGACTACGACAAAGAGCGGATCCAGGTCCACTACCGCCAGTGGAGCCGTCGACACAACGAATGGTTTCATTGGACTTCGCCGTACCTGCGGCCGCTTGAGCGAGTCAGCCTGAGGAGGCAGGGCCTGAACCCACCGTGCTCACAGCCGGTAGGACACTCGCTCCTGGTTTAGCTTTAAGTAGTTATGATCTTAACCATCAGTGTGAGCTGAATCTTAAGCAGTTTCAGGGTGTTTTTTTGTTTTTTTGTCACATTTTTCTCTCTTGATTTTCTCTGTAATATAAAAGTCCTGCTCCTCTCTGGAAACAGAACCATCATGACTAGAAGTAGAGAGAACTAGAACATGTCTTTAGAGCAGAAAAACACAGTTAGAATGACAAAAAAAGAAAGTTGAATTTCTTTGATAATTCATTTTACAAAGATTGGCAAACAATATAATATAAATATCCAAAATATTTCCAAATGTCTACAAGTGTTACTAATGTGGGAAAAATATGGAGGCTCTACATTCTTTTTATATTAAGCTATTTACATATTTCCAGCCTCTCCTCTCTGCTCTGTGTTCAGCAGCCTGAAGTTCAGTCAAGGTTTCCCTGATTTGTTGTCACGTGACTGTTGGTCTCAGATGAATCAATCATGGCTTCGTAGTTTCACTGAAGAGCTCAGAATTTAATGTTTTTTTTTACAGAGTCTGATTAAAGTAAACAGTTTATTTTGGGTAACATTTTAAATGAGAAACGTAGAATTAAATGTTTTTGATGAAATATCACAAAGCTTCGTTTTGATGAGTTCAAGGACTGTCGGAAAAGATGAAAATCTGAAGATATCAATGTTTTTTTACAGCTTCTGGGATTCTCAGTCTTTGCTCCTTTTACTTTGTATGACGTCATCTGTCTCTTTGTCTCAGATGTTTGTCTCAGGAGCGAAGGTTCTGGCCTGTTGGACCGACTGTCGTTTCTACCCGGCTAAAATCCTCCGAGTCAACAAGGATGGTGAGACTTCTGTACATTAGAGCTGAAATGATCAGAAAATAAATAAGCCAACGTTTTGATCATTCTTTTCCTTTCTTTTTTAAGGCATTTAATAAAATAATTGGGGTCATGTTCAGGTTTCTGAGGATTTTATGCGTTTTCTTCTGTTTTATATTATTGTACATTTTATATTTGGGGATTTTTGACTGAGAAATGTGATGGTTATTTATTTTATTTATTATTTAACGTTTTCCAACATTTAACAGACGGAATGTTTAATCAGTTAACCCCCAATAAATCCCCAGACACATTAAGTGATAATGAAAACAATTTGTTTTATCTTTACTATACATGTCATTCCTACAAATTCCTAAGAAAACTCAAAAACTGCAGTTCTGAAAACAGAGTCCAAACATTCAAAGAAAGAAACTAAACGTAGTTCTTTTAGAGGAATGAAATGGAGACTTTAAACTTGATCAAATGTTTGATAGACTTTAAAAAAAAAAGGTCACAATTCTCTGATTTCAGCTTCTTAAATGTGAATATTTTCTGGTCTTTGACATTTGAGGAAACACTGATTGATCATTTTTTATTTAAATAATTTTTGACATTTTATAGAACAAACAACCGCAGAAAATAATCAGAACAGATTGATCGTCAATTGATAATAATCAATAGTTGCAGCCCCGAGATCAAATGCTACTAACTGCTAATCCTGGTGTGTGTGTTTGTGTGTGTCTCTCAGACTCCTACACGGT
>JACSYO010002163.1:602500-605000 GCA_016806645.1 Ophiodon elongatus
TAAATATCTCGATTTATATCACGTAGAGCCTCATTGTTTACCAACATTGGTAACACTTGCAGACACTTGGAAACATGTTGGATATTTATATTATCTTGTTTGCCAATTTTTGTAAAAGAAATTCTCAAAGAAGTGCGTGTGCGTGTGCGTGTGCGTGTGCGTGTGCGTGTGCGTGCGCGTGCGTGCAGGTTGGAGGCGGGCTCAGCGTTTCCTGTCAGAACCTGATTTGCTGATATCTGGCCACATGTTTGGCCTGTCGTGCGTGAAGGAGAACTACTCGGAGATCAACGCCTCCACAATCTCGCACACCAACAGTCTGCTGGCGCACACACATGGCCTCAATCAGGTCCTCAGTGGGCTGCAGCTCAAGATCAGCCTGTTACAGTGAGTACAGTTGCGTGAGTCACGTGACTGTTCGGCTGTCGACGTCCACGTAGACTTTACGTTCTGTCCGTCTGTCCGCACAGCTCCCCGTCCCACCCCGATCTGCAGCTGTGGAGGTTGCCGTGGAGACGAGAGGAGGGGTCGAGATTGACGGCCAGCCCGAGAGGAGAGACGCCCGTCTGCTACGTCAGCAGCGAGCACTGCTACCAGAAGCCCGGGGCATCATGGGAAAAGGACCGGCAGACGGCTGCAGTGAAGCAGGAGGACGACGCTGAGTTTAGGGTAAGAACTCATCCTCACTTTTATATACAAATGTCTGAGCTTCTCCATCCAGCATTCGTAGCTAAACCTAGCTACTAATGTGAGGTAATTCGTAGATATCTTACGAAATTATTTTCTATGTTATCCACATAATCATGAACTATGAACCTAAGTATTTCACAATTTTTTCTTAAACCTAACTAAGTATTTCACCATCTTTTATTAAACATAACTAAGTATTTCACCATCTTTTCCTAAACTTAGGACTTTATTAAGGTTGATGGTGGCTTATTCTACAGTCTAAATGCTTTAATTGTTATGGGTTTTGCTTTGCTCCACAAATTTATACAATATTAAAAGAATGCTTGAAACGTTTTTTACCAAATGTCTTTTGTAGTGTAAACGCATCTCCGACAAGGACGTACAAATACGTCATCAAAGTTGCAGCTCTCCTTTTGTTTTGTTGCTTTTTCTCCAGTTGGTTATCGAATGGCTTTGTCCTTGACGTCTAGATATTTTAAGATACATTACTAGTGCGTCAAATAGAGCTTGGCGGTATGATCAAAAATCTGTATCACTGTGTTTTTTTAAGAATCACAGTAGTTTTTGGGACTTTATAAAGGTTGATGGTGACTTATTCTACAGTCTGGAGTACATACGATATGATAAAATCATTTTAATGTCATCCTGTGAAAACTAAAGGCTTCAATTATTATGGGGTTTGTTTGGCTCCACAAAATTATACAAAATATGAAGAATGCTTGAAACGGTCGCAGAATATTAACAATAATCATTGTGCAAATGTTTTAAGTGAAATATCTAAAAAACTGCATTTCATGTTTCCCCTCAGGATCAATAATAACGTTATTGATCCTGAGATCTTTGTGGTGCCGTCATCGGGTCAGAATCATCAGAAGAGCCCTTTAGAGCCGGATCCTGTTGTTGCTATGAGACCACTGGAAACCAGTTTGAGGCTGTGGGCTCATTCTCGTAAATGTAGAACTATTTTTACCGGCTCGTTGCTCTGCGAGAGCGAGAGACCTCAGAGGACGTTGTGCTTCCATGTAGAACATCAATGCTTCCTTCAGCACACAGAAATCCTCCCGTCACATGCTGAAAAATACCCTTTTTTCCTGTGTGACTGACGGGTTCATTCATCGGTGGTGATGATCGGTTTGTACGTGACAAAGCAGAACATTCTGTTTTTTGCAGGAAATAAAGCCTGAAGACGTCGACCAGAAACCAGCTGATGACGCCGCCACGGATGCAAACGCTGCGGCGCACGGCCACGCACCCGGCGTAAAGAGCAGGGAGGAGGAGCGCGCACACACGGACCGCCGCGAACACGCACACACTCGTCCGGCGCCCGAAGCCGAGTGTCAGCTGAACCTGCTGGAGCACGTCGAGTCTCTTCACCACCAGATCAGCACCAGGATGGACATGATAGAGCGAGAGCTGGACGGTAACACACACACACACGTCATAAAACGTGTTATATCTTTCTTTACATTATATAACCCTTGCAGAGTTTTGAGACGCACCGTTTCAATCTGTCGGGTTGATGTCGATGCTGACACCAGACTCCATTCACAAAAACAGTGTTTTTTGCTCACAACACAGGAGTTGCTGGTCGACCGCTGCCTCCGTCGGTTAGTTTGTTGGTGTTGATGTGTGACTTTGACGTTTCAAAGTGTTCGTTCAGAGTCACCAAAGTCACACAATAACACAAATACACTAACCGATCGAGGCGGCAGTGGACCAGCTACTCCTGTGTTTTGTTCGGTAAAATTGCTGTTTTTGTCAATGGGGTCTTGTGTCTTTGAAGAGAGCGTAGATGACGGCTTCAGTTCCCTCG
>JACSYO010002163.1:607500-610000 GCA_016806645.1 Ophiodon elongatus
TCATTTTCCGAGTTGACGAGGACGGCCCTGAAGGCAACACGAGGTTACGTTTTATTTTTATTTACAGCATGAAGAAGAACTTTGAAATGATGAAGTTCCCGTCTGTGTCGATGTGGTGTCAACATTCTCATGTTGTTAAACCCTCCCCCCACCCCACCAGAACGCTCTGACTAGCTGCCAACCAAACTCTGTAGAATTGTTTTGAATATTAAAATGAAATTACAAAATGTTCTGTTTTATTTTGTGCCTGTTGTACATTTTCTCTCCCTACATTAAGTTCTGGTGCCAGATGTGTAATTCTGTTGGACTTAGGGGCCAAACTACATTAATGTACTCAAATCTAGCCTACAAAATATCATAATTAGTCTTAGTTCACATGAGTGTAACTCATCACAACATTTCATGGATTGATAGATCTATGCGACTATGAATTTCGTGCTCTTAATAAACCGGTTCCTGTCCGTGACAGATAGATTGTGAGGTACATGACTTCGTAGTTTTACTAAGCATTAGACATAAAACATTTTCCCAAAATAGTCCCCAACTAATGAACATTTCCTCCTGTCTGGCTTGTTTGTTTGATATAAAACTCCAGTTTTACCTCCAAACATTGATTTGTGTTTTTTCAAAGATCTACGTCTTCAGTAGGAAACGACAGGCCGCAGACAGGAAGTCATTTCAAGTTCTTTAATTGATTTGTGAGGCTGTTTTCTCATATTTAATGTTTCTATTCTGAACATAATGTTGTGTTCTACGCAGCTCCAATCAGCCAGATGGTCTCGCTGTTTGTTCCCTGATGCCACAGTGTGTGTGTGTTACAGAACCCCCCCCCCCCACTCCCCGTTGTACGGTCCGTTGAACAGATCCCTGAATATGGATTTTCTTGTTAGTGTCGTTCAGATTCCCCAGAGGGTGAATAACTGTTGACCTCCTTTCAGTCCCGATGAGGCTGATGGGACGTCGATAGTTCTGCTGGTTATTAAACCAAATTAAGATGTCGACGCTGACAATGGAGCAAAAATGAAAAGTCACATTTTGCCTGTTTTCACCCACAAATTTGACCTTTGTGTCAATATGTTTCCACTGTTCTGCGTTTAAAGAACTTTGCATGTCCCTCTCTAGATGCCAGTATTTTGTTTGTCCGTTCTGGGCTTCTGTAGAACATGGCGGCCGTAAAGAAAACAACGATTCCTACTTTCAGGAGATTAAACCAGGAGACAACCTCCGGTTCTTTAACGTGAAGTCAATGCTTCATTTCTTAAAGCTGCATTCTCTCTGCTGACCATCAGGGGGCGACTCCTCTGGTTGTATAGAAGTCTATGAGAAAATGACTCTACTTCTCTCTTGATTTATTCCCTCAGTAAACATTGTAAACATGAGTTTATGGTCTCAATCTCTAGTTTCAAGTCTTCTTCAATACAGCATGATGTTCATTCAGTAAATTATGGTCCATTTAAAGTCAAACAGACCATAAATCAGGGTATGCTTTAGGGCGGGGCTACAAGGTGATTGACAGGTCGACACCAAAGACGTATACGGCTTCTCTACGTCACTCCTCCTCAATCCAGATATGGTCACTTCCAGTAGCGGGCCGTGCATTTCACACCTAGGCCTTCAGTGATGTCCTACAGTCCTCCCTGAATGAATCCACCTCTTAATACCATCATTATGACGCCATGGCTCTAGAAACTATACATTTAGACAGAAACGCATTATAACTAGGCGTTGCATCACCTTAACGTAGCGTAGTCCGTCTTGAAAATGGCGTTGTTTGTATTTCTGCGACCAAATCTAACTCTTCTCCATCAGCCATTGTGGGTTAAAACAATAACACAAAAACAACGCTCCTATATCTATCTACACGAATTAACGCTAGCTCGTTCAGGTCGCCACAGGTTGCTAGCTCCGCCTCTCACCAGTGCGCATCCAATCAAAAGACGTGCCCGTGCTGACGTCATTGTACGCCTGCATGCTGGCCCCGGTGTCGCCAACTCGAAATCTGATTGGTTAACACCACAGTTTAGATTCCGTTAACTTTAAGCTACAGACGCCAGCACTGTTGATCCTGAAGGCCTAAGGGCAGATTTCTTGTTCCCTAGCAACACATGACGGCTGAAATATGATTGGATAAAAGCTCTAACGTAAAGGCCAGCCCTCCGCTCTCGACCTGAGGCTGGAAGCAGCGCAACCAAGAGAAAAGCTATGAAATGAAGAGAATAGACTATGGGGAATAGTTTAATACATATTTGTGGGAAAAATATATAAAAATTAAATTTATATTCTGATGATGTTTAGGCCAGCAGAGAAGGCCTTGCTGGCCCTGACGGCCCGCTACTGGTCACTTCCTGTTCACTGGTTGCAAAAAAAAAACCAAGATGGCTACTGCTGTGATTGCCGAACTTGAGGCTTCAAAACATCCACAAACCATCCACTTCTTACACAGTCTGTGGATTATACATTAAAGAAAACTTACTTAATAACAAATACTACACACTGGCCA